>CAEFZY010006090.1:0-32500 GCA_903066815.1 Brachyrhaphis roseni
CTGGACACCTGTGACTCACTGAGTTAGATTGTTATTCGTCATTGGTCCATAGTCAAAACTGATGACTGAGCTCAATGTGTAGTTTACGCTGGGTTTTATTTTATGCGCTGCAAAGATTTTATTGTGCGCAGAGACTGTGCGAGCAGTGCGCAGGCGCGCAGCTTAGAGGGAACAGTGGTCACAGGCTTATCCATAGAAAACTATGTAGTTCTGCTCTGTTTTTCCACACTGGCTTTTCACATGGAAGTCCAGTAAAATACATTGCCGTTCATGATTGCACTGCGTCACATATGCAGATTTCTGCTGGTGTTCTATTATAAATGTTCCTGGAACAACAGCTGGGATCTTGAAATGCCTCCAGTATCAGTTTCTGAGCCAAACACAACCTCCCAAAGGCGAATTTAGCTCAGACAGCGATTTGAAGCACACCAGGTATTTCTTCTTGTCACCGTCGAAGGAGGAAGTAGAGCGTATTTACTCGCGCTGGTGTGTTTTTAAAGGAGTGAATTAGCATCAGCAGTTTTTTGGAGTCATGATTTTCCCACGGGTGTATTTCCTGTGAAGCCAAGCACAAAACCCCCAGCTGGTTGTGCAGGGCTGGAGCAAGGTCAGACCGCAGGAACACAAACACCTCCAGAGACAATAAAAAAAAGGGCTTCTCACTTCAGATTTTGTTTTTTCCTCGACTTTGACTCCATTGGCTTCCCTTTTGCTGTGCGCTGGACAGTAAGTTTGCAGCCCTCTTGCTGGTTGGCGTCAGCGGTTGCAGTGTTTCCTTGGAAGTCATTTCGAGCATCAAATGTTGAATTCTTAATTGCTGAAGTCATTTTTTTTCTCCTTTTTTCAAACTGTTGGAAGCTGCTGCCCTTTCTTGGCATAGGCTTTTAAGCCAAAGCAAAACCTATCGAGAAAGCGAAACAACATAAAATGATCTTTGCTTTCTGCGTTTTTTTCCATGATGCTTTAAGTTCCCATGAAATTCCATGCTTGTTTGCCCTGGGTTATCCCTGGTAAGGGTAAAAGGTTGGTGGGTTAGGGGCACAGTGAGGGTCAGGGTCCTGGTGGAGTCCTGAGATGAACCACCCACCCTGTCTTGGACTGAGGAACTCTGTTTTTGTTTTCCCTAAAGAGTACAGGAAGAGATTGTTCTGGGGTTTATGATGCATCAGGTTGACACTTGACCCTCACCACGTTGAGCTAGGGGTCAGCGCCGAAGCCGCACAGGGACTTTGTTTGACAGCAGCTCCTCCGAGGACGGCTCTCGACTGGAGGGAGACGGGATATGCAGGCCTGTGGTCGGTGGTGAGAACGCAGGGCCGTGAATCAGCCACAGCTCATGATCTGAGTGTTTGTAATGTGCGCAGATCTGTGGAAGAAGTCCGCTTCGTTGTGAATCACAAAAAGAGACGGTCCGCTTTGGTGGCCGAGCTCTTGAGTGAGAGGACTTTTGTTCTCGAGCAG
This sequence comes from Brachyrhaphis roseni, assembly GCA_903066815.1. Lineage (NCBI taxonomy): Eukaryota > Metazoa > Chordata > Actinopteri > Cyprinodontiformes > Poeciliidae > Brachyrhaphis > Brachyrhaphis roseni. Next base: position 1,462 of record CAEFZY010006090.1, read on the forward strand.
GATCTCTGAAACCACTCGTCAACATAATAGACATGTTGAGTGATGTATGTGGTGAGCAGTTAAAAGGCTGAGTCGAAGTCTGCGTGCACTGCGGTGATCCAGGACGAAGCATGTGCGACCAAGTCAGCCGTAGCCGGGCGCAGTCTCCCGGAGAGAGGGTTCCTCTTCCACTCACGAGGGAAAAGAACAGTGTCATTTCTGCTCGAGCCCTTTTTACTTTAAGTTAAGTTACAACCATCAACAGCAACGTGTTTCGTTTGGGATTTTATGTGAGAGACTAATGCAAAGTTGCGCACAATAGTGAAATGCTACACGCTCTTCAATATTCAGGGGCACCTTAAAGACATGACTGTCAGAAGGAACTCTGGAGGAGCTGGAGAGAGGAGCGGCTCAGGCATTTCTTGTGCATTCCCAACAATAATTTGTTGACTATGTTTTGGGCATTCCAGGAATCTGGTACTAGCAAAACCAAACAAACATCAACAAAAGAAAAGTAAAGCTTCGTTTGAGAGAAAGCAGAGCTTGGCAGTGTGTATGGGAAGATGGATGTAGCTAAAAAAAAACAGCCAGAGCTCCAATGGAATGGGAAATATTCACATATTAGAATGGCCCAGTCAAAGTCCACCTAAATGTAATAGAGGAATAGTGTTCATAAATAATGACCTATTTTGAAAAAAAAAAGAAGGTGCAAACATTTTGGTCTGTAGCTGTGTACCGGCTGCCCTTCTGATTGGCCACCCCTACTAGAGCTGCCAACCACTGTCTTCATAGCGCACATAGATATCAGCATTTCAGATTCAGACTGAAGACCAATTTATACAGGATACAAAATAGTTTCCCCACCCCTCTTTCTAGCTTCAGATTTTGGCATGCAGTTCATTGCTATCTGAGACAGCAGGGAATTCAGATAAAATTGTAACTTTAGTATGCCACTTTCTAGACACGCCCCCCGCCTGTAGCTGCAGTGAATGGAGCTTCTACAAAACAGTAACTCAAGCCGACTGTATACAAGTGCATGCCACACTCTTCGCTTGTTCAAACAATATCCTATAAAGTATACTGAGGTTTTCAGTTGCAACTTTAGAAAACGTGAATACTTGAGCAAGGCACTATATATTTGTTACCTCACCACAAATTAGGACGGATCCTACAATTAAGGTTCCAAGGAGAAGCAGCTATTCCTTAACCTTGGCTAGATTCTTCCGCCTGTCACGTTCCAAGACGCTGCTCTATAAAAATGTTTGTGTAGCAAATTGTTTTTGGATGACAGCGCTAATCTTAAGCTGAACTCCGTGCATTTTGTGTGGACTTGTGAACAAAATGCTAAGAGCAACATTAACTCATTGCATTGTTGCAAAACCCATGTTAACAGTGTTTCTTTGAGCTGTTTTTGGACTGACTGACTGTGTGTGGTTTCCAAGTGCTTAAAAAGCACTAATCCTTTCATCTACACTTTCCATTCCATCCCATTTTTTCAATAATGACTGAGTTATGGTGAGATAACAGTGCCAGGATTCCTGAAATTACTGGTTTGAAGGAAACTACCCTCAGCCCATAAAACAAGTTTAAACAGCTGTAGGGATGTAATAACAGCCCAATCTGTCAATCACTGCAAATACTTCACATGGATTTTGCTTCTGCAAATCTTTGCAAATGTGAAGAAATGCGTCGAAGCGGGAGACCGTTAGAAATCCCGTTTCGCTTGCGCTCGCGGCCTCTTGGGTAAACTCAATCATGTAGGTAGAAGCAGAAAACAACACTTCAGCCTGATGTGTTAATCTCTTGCCAGAAGTGTAGGAGACTTGGCAGCTCCGGCGCTGTAAGTGTTTACTCGCATGGAAACCATGTTTTCGTCGAGTGTATATGCTCGGTCTTGCCTGAAGACAACCCGGCTCAGTCCAAATACGGTTTATGCCAAATCTGGGAGACGCTCAGCCACTCTGAGAAGTTCCCCTCGCCACGAGGGCCTCCAGCTGTAAATACGACCATGGACATAGAAGGGATTCAACAGAGGGAAGATGATATATACAGACATATAGTTCATAGACGCCCCTATGCTTTACGTCTGCATATACTCCCACTCAGAGCCATTACAAGCAGCCTGTCATTTAGAGTGAAAGCAGAGCTAAGCTGTGGTAGGTTATGTCTAAATCTTTTTGTTGCTTAAGGAAAAGGCATCTTGTAATTGCAGGTCTCCAAATTACAAACTTCAATTGTAATCAAACACACGCAAAGCAGACGACTGCTGATGGTTTTTGACCTTTTGGTTTATGAGTCGATGTTTGCTGAACTAGCCTTTGTTTTTCTCTACAGAGTGAACCAGTGGTGCATGCCCTGAAAGACCCAAGAAAAAAAGGCAGGTGCAAACCTCCCAAAGACGCCATAACCCCATCCGCCCATCTACCAATCAGAGCACCTCAGGAGTTCACTAAGAGTGAGTCAAGCCGATGTAACATGTCTCCTTTGACCTTTTGTATTAAACATGCACACTGGAAGCTTTGTCTCCCCCTGCTGGCGCTGCCGATAAATACACAAACATTGTCCATGTGTGGTAATGTTGTTAGTGTGTCTCTAGGAACACAGTCAAACCCAAAACGGATACCAACTCCTCCAAGAGCTTAAGCATGATGTCTGTTGGTCCTAAAGGAACGTCCTCTTCTGTTAAACATCTCCAAAGAGATAATCTACATCTTTACTGATCCATCCACATTTTCTCATTATTCCATCTGTTTGGGTTTTGTTAGACTATATTCATACCACAAAACATGTCTACTTCCCATTCGGACCACTAGATTAGAAGGTTTTTCTACTCAGTTACTACAGAGCATGTTTGTTCTTTCATTTGGGGGAGTATTGTGACTGTACTAGCTGTTGGAAGAACCCATCCTGACAATAAATTTCAAATGCTCACATTCAAATCTTAAAGAATTCACACTAGAAACGGCATCCATTTGACAACAAATCTGGACTGGCAGAAGTGGAAACTTCTAGTTTTAGTAAAGATGATAAAAGCATAATTTGTATCCCCTTTGGATTCATCCATGATTCTTGTTCCAACTTGGAGCACCCGCAAACCAAGTCCTAAACATCCATATGGATGTGCATTAGCTGATCATGATATAATTGAATGACTAATACATTTAGCTTGCATTTAATGTTAGGTTTTAGAGATAAGGATCAAGGTTGCAGCTACTTTTAGGAAATTAAGCAATTATATGTATACTTGATTGATTTTGTTTTTTGTTTTTCTTTATTCTGACTTTGGTACTTGGCAACAAATCTTATGGTGCTGATAGGATATTGAGAAAAGATTCTGCAGTCAGTTCCATCCCAAATCACTCGGAGATGTCAGAGTGTGGTTTAGGATGGGATGCCCCGCCTGCAGTCCTGACATCAACCCCATTCAACACTTATGGGGTCAGCTTGTGGGGGCGTGATGTTCGTGCCCGAGTGGCCAGAGCACTTAAATCAAGTGTGTTGAAAATGAAAAGAGACATGACATCAGTCACTGAGGCCCAGAGCTGAGGGTCAAGATAGTTTTGTTCTTTTTTTTTCTTTTCTTTTCAATACCTTCCCAATGATTTTCCAATCTTATGAAGTGCTTTCATCCACATGTTTACTTTAGCAATTTTCCTCCAACTGATGACTGTTCTCTGGTTTTTGTTTTTACTGAGAAGTTAAAATTTGCGAGTTCCAGGAAAAAGCATCTGGAACTCTCTGTGAGTGTCAAACGGCAATTTGGAGGATCTGCACCAAGTCAACCTCCGATCCGATATCCAATATGGCTGCCATCCTCATAAACAGAGCGAAAATTATTGTTTGTACATCGTCAAATTATGAGCTGGATTGCATGATAGTGAGGCAGTTTAGTCATTTACTTCAAGTGTGTAGAACAAGAGTCACATGTAAAAGTTGCAGGACTTTTGGCTTTCAGGAATGCAGTTTGAGACCACCACTTTAGGCCAATGAGAACAGCCTTCCTTCCTTGGTAACTTGCGTGGTATAAGCAGACATATTTCATAGATTATTGCTGAGATGCTCATAGAGAAGATTGAGTTGTTCATTGTCAACTGTATCTGTGTTTCCATTACAAATCAGAGGAGATGTTGGAGTCTTATTCAGGCTTTGGAGTGTCAAGCTCCGCCTACTTCGGAGTGGTATTTTGGGGAAATCGTTGTCTATGATTTTACTTTAGAGCTATGGATTCAAGACATTTGAATGACACAGCTTTTTATGAACTTTGTGATGCTGTGAGAGCTCTGGTATGAAACCCCCCAAAACAAACCATCCTCCTCCTACCACTTCCTGTCATCTTCTTCTTCATTTCTGCCAGTACAGGCATTGATCACGTGACTTGTGTGATCCTAAAAAGGTGTTTCTGTTACAGTTTTGTGAAATACATCAATTTCAACAACACCAGAAAAGCCTCCTCACCCTAGTGCAAAAACTTTTTAGCAAAAATGTGTTTTTCAAAATCTGCATTTCTATTAGGCAAGTTTATTTTCAGAATTTCACTTTGCTCAATTTTACGGTTAACAGAAACGCAGCTGCTTAAACATTTTTTCTTTTTGCAGTTCATTATTTGCTCTTTGGCCTTGATCACGTGGTCCGACATCACCTCCACGTTTCGCACTTTGATCTTCTCAAAACTAAACCACATAATCCATTTTCCACACTTGTTTGCTACCAACAACCAAATATTCTGGTTTTGTTCAGAATCAAATGAATGCAAACTTTTCTCACTGTTTTTGTTCTTGTCATCTTGCAGAGGACTACAGCGTTGACATCAAGTGGGACGATCTGCACGGAAACCTCCACAAAATGAGCTACGATGACGGAAACCTGCTGGTGAGGGAATCGGGCCTCTACTACGTCTACGCGAAAACCTGCTTCCGCTACTACAACATTGGCGGTCCAGACGAGGGCCGTGAGGCCAGGACGCGCCCTCCGGACGTGAGCAAGGCCCAGCTCATCCAGTACGTCTACCATAAGAGCATCAAACAGAACAGCAGGAAGGTGTTGCTGATGAAGACTGGAAGCACCAAGCAGTGGAACAACACGAGTTACAACATGTACTGCGCCCAGCAGAGCCGAGTGGTCCACCTGGTGGAGGGAGACGCCTTGTTTGTCGAAGTGTCTAACGCTTGGCTGCTGGACCAGGAGGCGGAAGGGACGTATTTTGGGGCTGTAAAGTGGGGCAACTGAACCTTTGTCACCGGCGGAGCAAACATGCTACTGAACATTTTTCTATCCGATGGAACCACTTTTAGGGGATTAGTGATGTTGAATAGTCGAACCAGTTTGGTTTCTGTTTTACGCCACCACGTGTGTTTGGTTATACGCCACATTGCCTTTCATCCACAGCCCTGGAGACTTTCATCAGGTGAACTGAAAAAGACAAAAAAAAAAAACCAAGGGTTTAAGAACGGAACCTTTTTACTTTCCCACAGAGCTTCTTGATTAAACATTTATCAGCACTGGAATTTTAAAGGACATTTTTAGTGTGTTGCAATTTGCATGCCAATGGATTTTGGCTTAGAGCCCCACATAGAGTCAGCATCCGTATGTGTGGCAGTAATACAAACAATAAGGGAGCAACAAAGGAAATGAGCTTGGAGGCAGAAAGGATTTGTCGGTGCTCTGTGTTGGCAAAATGTCCAAAAGGACACTGGGGTAGAGAGCTATCAGTGTCTCAGGCACAGCAGCGAGCGCATGAATGTTTTCCTAAATGTTTTAGGTGGTTTGAAAAAGGCATCCTCACATTAACTCACATTGGTTCAATTGGAAATGAGCAGTCAGGTGATAATATTCTTATGTTGCGCTTACATTCTCAATGTTGGAATGAAAGCCTTAAAAGGTTAGAAATCGCTGGTTTGGTGAAGCAGCTGACTGTGAGTCTGCTGGGATTATTGTGAAAGTATGAGACCTGGAAAACATGTTAGCATACCATGTTTGCACAGCTAACGCAAAATCACAGCTGAAGAGGTGAATCTAGTGGATTCATACACCCAGCTGGGTCACCAAGGTGACTCCAATAAGGAACATGGAGGTTGTTCAGTTGGACAAAACAACAACAGAGCCAACAACTGCTTCTGTCCCACTGAATGTTTTCAGCTTGAGCCGATTTAAATTTCTATGTTAGCTAAAACAGATTGACTAGCTTGTTAGGTTCCACCACTACAGGGTAGGGCTGGATGATATCAATGATTATTTATTAATTTTTTAGTTTTAAATATCTGAAATGTTGCCAAGCCGGTGGTGTGATCTTTCCTGTTTTAACACCTTAAACTGCTGCTGCTGCACTAGTTACTCAACAAGTTGTTGCTAGGTAACCAAAGATTGAGTTAGTTAGTTTATACCACCCACCGGTTGAGCATTTAATGCCTTTTCCCCTGCCTACATCCCCCAGAATGCTGTTTGGTTCTGGATTGGAGTTCAGTGTATATTCTATATATTGAATATTCTATCAGACGTATTATCCATTGATATTGATCACATGTCCATCGCAATATATTTTGTTATTGATTTTATTGTCCAGCCCTAATGAAGGGATTTAGTTACTTTCCATCAAACTCACGGCGCTATGACGACTGTCTACTGTAGGTAAGAGTATTGTTACTGATAATAACATCACACACCTTACCTCAAAAAATCCAAACCAACCTGAACAAAACCAATGTGTCCTCCAAAAGACTCATCCAGTTTTCTAATTTTGCCATCAACTGCAATAACCTGACAATGTCATTAAAACCAAAGAGGAAATGACACCTGCTTGTTTTAATTGTGACAACCAAGAAGCGATGAAGATAGCTGGACTGTCTGACTGTAAAAGGACATGAATGAACTTGTTGTCCTTAACAAGGGGAACCAAACTGAGTTTGGTTCAGCTTTTAACTTAAATTTAAATTTTTCATTTAACTCTAACTCGAGGTAAATGGGAATATGCATTTAATATTTATTTATTTAGCTATAGAGGTACAGGGACAGGTCATCGTTAAAGTGATCTATCCACTGTAAAATCATGTACATTTATTTTTGTCTGACATTCATTATGCAGCACTTAAAGTTAACATTAGACACACTTTTTGTTTGTAAAACACAGGGGCTTTATTTCAAATTATATATTTATGTATCTTGATTTTTTATTTTTTTTTGTTGACAATTCTGTGTACGTACCTAGCCAAAAAGCAACATGGATTTATTATTGTTCTACAAGACTGTAGCATACCTGTAAGAGCTTCAATGATTGTTTTTCCACATCCTGTTTTATTATTTATGTTTGTGTAAGTTTTAATAAAATCCTGCTTTTGTAGCACTGGTTTAAGTGTGCAGTTTTTACAACAACTGAACCACACTGGAAGACGGAGACATTTCAGAAATATTTATACCCACTGATTTTTTTTCCTCATATTTTTTTTAGCCACAAACATCAGTGTATTTTATTGGAATTTCATGTGGTAGACACAAGGATGATAATAGTTTGGTTGTTTCTATATATATATAGTTTAGTTTTATTTCATTGTGATGTTTTTGTTTATCTAATTCAGTTAGCTTTATTTAGGTTTTAGAGTGTGTTTGCTAATTTTTATTACTAAATAGTTAAATGTTGATTAGCTTTACTTTAGCTTTTATCAGTTATAGTGGTTTTACTTTTTTTCATACTTTGGTTGAATTTTTAGGGGTAGAATTCAGAAAGGTCTAGGTATCATAATGTTATTGTAACACATCAGTTGGGTAATGAAAAATCAACAGAAAATACCATTTTCCAAAAAAATGGATTCAATGATGGTTGAACAACCAGCTGACTGGGGGCTTCTTCCAACATCTGATGTAAACTGCTTATGTCATCAGATTAAGAAGCTAATAAATAGATTCACAAAAACAAAGAATATTGCACCTATAATTCCTGTATGTTTTGGTTAGTTTTATAACTGCACAATATAGTACCAGTTAGTTTTACCCCACCAATTAATTAACTATTTACTTTTTATTTACTTCAGTTAACAAAAATGTTTTCTCAATTTCAGTTTTCGATACTTTGTTAGTTTTGATTAACTATAGTTGTTGTTTTTTTAAAGTTAAAGTAATGAAACAAGATGGAGTGAGGTTGTAATGTGAACTGGGCAGTAAATACTTTTACCAAGATCTTCCACACACTGCAGCTCTGTGATTAGCTGCTCTGTAATCTCTCAGTGAAAATTCTGCTGTATTCCAGCCAAACGAGTGAAGTCACACTGTTCCTTCGCTTCCCTGCCCCTCTGGTCAGAGCAGTCCACCAGTTCATAACAGAGATGCGAGTTGTGTAGAGAAGCCGCCCACTGCTGCTGCAGCCCCGGCCCGCTAACTCGCAGCAGACATTTGGACTGGTGCAGAAAAGAAAAAATAGAAAAAGAGCAAAGGCGGCTGGGAATAATGATAGGATAAATAGGATTTTATTACTTCACTGTGATGTGTGTGAGCTGTTAGGATCACTCAGTCCCTCAGAGAGAAATATTAGAACCAACGAGCCCTCTGTTGTCCTCTCCTGGGTGTTCACCAGAATATGGTCGGCGATGGTTTGGGCTTGGAAATATGATATAAATATGATAATTTTTCAGATCAGATGGTCGAAGGAACCGATTGATGAGAAAGCAGCAACAGAAATGCCTGAAATAGGTGATTTTTGAACAAGTTTTTAAATTTTTTTTTAAAAAGTAACTGAGGGTTTTGTAAGAGAAACAACTGAGCTGCAGTGTCCATAGGGCTACTCTGTTTCAGACTTGCATAGCTTGGACTAGGAGTATAAACAATGGACTTTAGTGCGCCACTGTTTTTATGTGACTCGATTTCTCAATTGTTGGCACTCAGCAGAAACCATTAAAATGTGTTGTGTCAGTAAACATTATGGAAAGCTTGGCGTCCACTGGAAACCCACCCAAACACACACACACACACACACACACACACACACACACACCCCCCCACACACACACACTGAAACAAATAGACCCAAGAGTCAAACCTCAGCAGACAATATGTACTCGAAACATTAGTCTAGTGACAGAATCTATGGCAGATGGCGAATTTATGGTTTTCTGCAGGGCATGGTCCATGTGACTTTATGGGAAATGCAAATCATGAATATTAAAATGTTGGAAAAAGCTCTCTACTCTTCCCAATGTGGGTGGTCATCCTTTAAACCCGAGCATTCCAACAGAACAAGCATGAAGTCAGATCTCAGATGCTTTCTGCATCTGCTGAGGCAACATGTAAAGGACACTATAGAGAGAGATCCACTGGTGTTGATCTGAGTTAACCACTAGGCTGTTTTAAAACACATTTTAAGATCTGAGGAATAGTTTTTGGCTGAGAGCATAGTTCATGACTACATCAGTGACAGAAGGTTTTCCCAGTCTCTGACCACTTAGCTCAAACAAGCGAGTGGTTCAGATGATGTTCTGGGTTTTTTGTGAGGTGGATGACTCAATCCAGTACAACACACTCCAGACTAATATAAGTCAATGACAAGATATCTCATCTGTTTTTCAATTCCCTTTAGATTGAGGCATTATGTTTATCTTTTTAATCACTGAGTCTGTTTCGTGTTGACAGACATAAAGCATTAAGGTGATTTTATCTTTTTTTTTTTTTTTTAGTACTCAGGCCTGGATGTGGCTAGTAGAAAAAGTGTGTAATCACAGTTAATTTATAAATAAATGTAAGGGATGATTATAGAGGAAGATTGATTTGTAGAGATTTGTTTCCAAATCCAAATAAGTGAAATGTTCATTGAAAAAAAACTATTTTTGTATCTATTCAGGTTATCTTGGTTTAAGTTTAATGCTTTTGAGATGTTTATGCCTTCAAGACATGCCTGTAATCTACCTAACAGATTGGATTCATCGGGATTTATGTATGCTGATGACAGTCAGCAATATCTCATTTGTCTGTGATGATTTTTCCAATTGGAAGCATATAGTAAAACAAATTGGGCCCAAGCACAGAGCTCTGCGGCACTCCCTATGTAACCCTGGAGTGTGAGGCTCACATGAACAAACAGGCAGGATTTAAACCAGCCTGGTGCTGCTCCCTTCATACCTACAACATCTTCAAGCCTTTCTAAGAGAACATGATGGTCAACTGTGTCAAAAGCAGCAAACCAGAACAGACCATTATTTGAGGTTAGGAGAATATCATTTGTAAATTTCAGAACTGCTGATTTAGTGCTATGATGAACTGAAATCTGATTGGAACTCCTCAAACAGATCATCATGTTTCAAAGACTTTAGATCACAAAGAAAGAAAAGACATTGGTCTGAAATTTATTAAGTCATCTTGATCAAGAGAAGGTTTCTTAAGATAAAGGTTTAATTACAGCTGCCTTCACTTAAGAAACCTTCTCTTGGAAAGCCTGTGATACATGCCTGTTTCACATCTATAGTGGGGGCAGTAACCAAAGGGAACACTGGCTCAACATGCAAGCTGAAGCTTAAAATGAAGCCAATATGTTTGATAACTCAGAAAGCTAAACTGACTTAAACAGTCCAAACACATGTCAGGTTCTACATTCAGTGCTGCATAAGTTACTGAGGATGAAGTAATCCGGCTATTAGATTTTTCATGTAATCAATTTTATTTAAGGAGGACTCCATAGAATCGTTACTGCTGAGAGTCAATGACGCTGTGTAAGTTTGACAACTCTGGTAAAGTACACATCTCTGAATTAAAGCAAGGAACCAACATCCTTGTCACTAGTCTATGACCAGTCACAAGACGACTCCTCCACCCACAGAGCCACAGTCGCCCAAAGAGCTTGTGAACAAGAACACCAGAGACTGAAGGAATTAAGAAATGGGACAGATTTTTTGAAAGTCTGTTACAGCATCTGTTTGAAAAATATCTACTATAAGAACATTTTCTCTGACTTGGTGTATTCAGGTAAAATAAAATGAGAGGTTATTTAAAAATGGTTGGACAGGACAGATTTATGGAGAGGTTCTGTTATTTCTTCACTCCCATATTGTCAGCACAAGGTCTAGACTCGAGTGTGACGATGAGAGTGGGCAGGACTGTGGATACTTTGAGTGAAGCCAGTTGAGTCACAGATAGCATTAAAGGCTACATTAAGGCTATCACTTTCAGTAATGGTAAAATCCCCCACTTTAATGACTTCATCTGTATTTAACAGTAAATCAGATAATAGTGGACTAGAACAAAATTGTAGGACAGACACTTTAGACCAGGGGTAGGCAATCCTGGTCCTCGAGTGCCGGTGTCCTGCAACTCTTAGATGTCTCCCTGGTTCAACACAGCTGAATCCAACAGCTGGATCACCTCCCAAGTGCAGTCAAGTTTTCCAGAGTCCTGCCAATGACCTCATTATTTGACTCAGGTGTGTGGAAGTAGAGACACATCTAAATGTTGCAGGACACCGGCACTCGAGGACCAGGATTGCCCACCCCTGTTTTAGACAATTTAGTCGTAGTTTCCAACTGAAAATGGTCATTATACAGAATGTTACGCATTATAAATTTTTCTTTATTTATTCCTCTCTATTATAAAGGTATACTATGCCGTAAGTATAACAAGCTAATGTAATGTTTTGACGTGTGTATGACCTAAAATGCAGCAGCAGACATATTACAGTACTTTAACGAGAGCAGAACTGATAAGTTTACAGTGAGGAACGTTCGCTCGTAGAAAATCCAAATAAGAAGGAGAAAAAAACCACATAGGGACTCACAGAAAGCAGGAGCAGAAATAAAGTAAACATTCAATTGTGACAATGAGTGAGAAAGAAAAACAGGAGCATAAATATTGGGATTTGATTAGTAGGTTGGAAACAGGTGAGGCCAATTAAGTGAATGTGGAACATCTGTGGAGGACACAGCGAGGCTGGAGACACAGAAAGTTTGTAAACATAGGAAAAAAACACCAAGAGAAGATAACTGAACACAAAGAGCTGAAGGAAACACAGCGGTGATCAGAAATATAACCAGGACTTTAACTGGGTCACGAAGTGTGACGGAAGGCACAGCAGAAATAATTCACATCGGAAAAGGATTCATTAACAAAATTTCAGACAGCTGACACTCGTGATGTGTTTTGTACTATGAAATACCAGAAACCAATGATTCTAAGCACAAAACACCTTTATTCTTTTGGCGACAAAACAAACTACGTTATAGAACTACAGGTGTAAGAACTGACTTTCACATTATGCACAGAATACCTGTCTGCTGGACTGATTTCCTGCACTTTCCTCTATAGCTGTGTTTTCATTCTAAATGTGTGTAAAACTTTGTCAATGTTCCACTACTGTCAAAAAAAAATATTTAAAAAAATACAATTTTACAATAGTGGTGCTTCCATTAAATAAAAAGCAGAGTTAAAATAAGTTTGTTCACGCAGTGAGTCGTTAAAGAAACATGCCACATCATCATCCTCTGACCACTTTCTGTCATCCTCTTCTTCGTGGTTTACTCCAGTGGTAACATCCGGTTGTTATCATGTTACTCGTCTGATGTGAAAAAAAGTGTTTCCAGTGCAGTTTTGTGAAATAAACCACTTTCAAAGCCAAAAAAACCCCAAAACACTTCATCCTTGCACTGAAACTTTCTAGCAAAAAATAAGTTTTTTTGAATTTGGCGTGTTTAAATTGAGCATTTTCGTTTTCAAAATGTTAATTTGTGCGCTTATAGTCAGAGGAAACACAGCTAATTTTAGCATGTTTTCAAAGTAATTAAATAACCATGGCATTCAAACATCTTACCCAAACTGTTCTGCACCTCTAGGAGCAGACTGGATAAAAACGTTTGTGTTCCGTCTTATAAAAATCGTCTATCGTTTGAGTCAAAAACATCGTCTGTAATTTAAATATTTATTTTTTTTATCCAAAAATGGTCTCACATTGAATACACTGTGCTTGCATTGTGATGAGAAATTCAGTCTCTGTAAATGCAAAGCAGCCATTTTCATTTACAAGCAGGTCTTCCCAATAATGATATTCAACTAGACTGGAGGTTTTTACAGCAGTGAGACTCTTCCATTAATTTTCCTCAAAAAACACCATATTTTTAGAAACTACATGAAAATGCTATTTAAATCCCTCAAATCAATAAGTTGTGTCATTTAAAGCCTAATAGCTAATTTCAAACTGAACAGCCCTTCTTGCATGTCTGCTCCGATGGCGATGGCGGTAAAAAGCAATTATTCTCGTTAACAGGAATCAGGAGGCGTGCCTTTTACCCTTGCCGACAAGTTTTCATGCTACGCCGCAGCGTAAGAGCTCCCTGCAGAATGCACAGTGAACAGAACTGCATTCATGTCTGTTCTGGTTTTATGATGCTTCATCTCCATCAGACGTTATTTCACACTCCTCTCCCTGTGGCTGAGTGTAGAGGTGGAGCTGTTGATTCAGAAAAACAAAGTTATGTGCTGGAAAATATATCAGGGTGTTTTCCCCCCATAAGCTGCCCATGAGGCATTAGTATGGACTCATTAGCTAAAAATGGGTGCTTAGTTTTATATGGCTTTGCGGTTTGGGGGAAATTGAGCTGTGAGAAGTCAGGTTTACTGAGCAGCTTGGGGGAGCGTGGGGGTTTGGGGGTTGTTTCTGAGCAGGGTTCTGCACACTTTTACACATCGAAATCTCTACCCTATTACACAATTTCAGCCATGTATCAGCGTATAAAATTGTGCCCACACACGTCAAACACCCATGGACAACCAAATGCACGTTCTGCTGAATCAGCGTGTCCTGCTATTTTTACAAGCTGGGCCCCCGCCCTCTGTCTTCACCCCAGTGTAGCTCAGATGTTTCAGTTGTTTGATGTCTGACAGCTTTACCACTTGGCTAATGCTAACATTAGCGATATTAAAACAATAATAGAAAGAGATTTACAGTCCGCGCTCCAGACGCATGGGCGTGAGATAGCAGGAGGGTTATTACTGTAACCGGGGCTCTGTCATCTTCTGTGAGAGCTGTCGGCCAAGTTTGTGGGGGTGTGTTTGTGATGGTGTGTGTGTGTGTTTGCACGTGCCATGCCACCTCTGAGAATGTGTGTCAGCCATAACGGGATCTTTAATCAAAGCCTACACCCTCCAACTACATGCTACAGGGTGAAGTAATGAGCGTTCATTTAGTAATGCTACAGCAGACATGACAATAACATGACAATAACATGCCAGAATCAAAGCATGTGCTTCTGGTTAAACACCAAAGAGAGAACATCCAAAGATTCCCCTTTGGTAACTTAAAACACCACGGTTTATTTTTAAGCGCATGTTGCTACTCCTTTATTCAATCCAGTCGGTTTAGTTTAATCAGTTTCACTTAATTCATTAGAACAAACTTAGGATGCAGAGAAACTTCTGTTAGTTTATCTGGAGAAACTACTTAGAGCAACGTTTAGCATTAAACTTTTTGATATCGGAGCAAGACCTAAAGAAACTCCTGTTAGATTACAAATCTAGAGCAAACTTAGAAAGTGCCATCTACCTTATATAATCAAACATGGAGAACCAACATCTAGCTTTATCAGAACAAGAATCCAGAGAAATCCCTACGGACGACTTTTTCTTATTAAAAATGGGGAACCAATATGTTGTTTTATACTTTTAAATTTTTGTCTTTCGTTTGGTGTTTTGTTTGTATTTTCCTTCTACAGGTGGGCCATAAGTTTCCATACATAGAAAAAAAATAAACATTTCATATTGGACAACCGTTTTTATTTTTGTGGGACTCTGTGTAACTGCTGCACGTCTTGGACCACTTCGTGGTTGATCTGCAACATTTCCAGTTTTCTGAAACTTGCAAATAAGTTTTGCCACAGTTTGGTGTGTGTGATGCTCGTTCCATATTTTCTGTAAAAGTTTCGTGCAACCATGTGACTGCTTCCTGATCCAGCCATCAGTATAATTTCAATTCTTTGCTCTTTTGTCAAACGCATCTTCTTGGGTATCTGAAATATAAAAGAAATATACATTTTACATTCTCCTATGTATGGAAACTTATGACTCCCCCTGTAATTCATGTAAAGCACTTTGAATTGCCTTGTTGCTGACAATGTGCTATATATAAATATGTGTTATTTATAATATATATAAATTAAGAATTACCTTAATTTGGTTCAATTAAACGGTTGATTTTAACTCAATTCAGTGAAAGTGTGGAGCCGCCACCATAGCAACAGAGAATAACAGTTATTTCACGCTACATTATGAAAATTGTACTGCTCTGACAATGTTATTCATGTTTGTTCAATATACTGTTGAATTATTAAAAGATTCCTTTCACGTTTGAACAATATCTCGGTTACGATATGCCTATTTTTCATGCTAAAACAAACAACTTTTCACATACTTGCATGTATGATGTATGAACATGTTCATTTATAGCACAAACAAAGATGCTTTCCTGCTGGAATGTAAAACATTTGTGTCATGGTGGCTGTAGGAGAGCCAAATTCCAGACAAGCAGTGAAGTGTGACATTAGATTGATTTATTTTGTAAAAAAGAAGAAGAAGTGATGAGGAAGTGAACAGCAAACCTAAATACCACACATGAAACTAGTGAGTATGAATAAAAAAACACACAAAACCATGGCAGGAATTATCTGAAGGGAAAAGCTAATAATCAGGGCTAAAGAATAAACAATAAAACTAGACATGAACGGGCATGACGAAACCTGATGAGCAACGAAGAAGAGAAACTGACAGAGCATGAAAAAACTTAAACTAGGACTAACCAAACAACAGAAACTGTTCAGGAAAGGGAACACCAGAATAACTTGTAAAAACAGATCTACCAGAAAGAACTAATGATGCAAAAACTATGAACCATAAATAACCCATAACAAACCACAAGCCAAACCAGCCAAGAGTCATGACACATTTCACATTGAGAAACGCCATCCACCACTCCATCTGAAGGCTTCACAGTTTGTAAAAGAGTCAAGACGCCACAATAATTTGCGGTGATTTCTGACCAGTTCTGTCTCTTCTCAATCCTGCATGGGACCAGCTGGATCAGGAAACGTCTCACAGTATTCTGCGTGACCACAAAGCCAGGGATGCACAGATCCATTTTTTTCCACTTCCGATACTGATATCGATATGTTGGCTGATACCAATCTGATACAGAAAAACATTCCTGAATTGACTTAAAAATGTTTCTTTGTTTTTTTTTTTGTTTACACAGACAAATGTACTGAACTATGCAGTTATTAAATATACATCAGTACAGCACACTTACGTACACAAGTTAGCTTCACAAGTTTGGTCAAACGTAAAAACAACACAACTTTCATTTGTTCAGTCAGTGCAAAGACGAGAAGAACAATCGATGTAAAATAAATGTAATAAAGAAACTGAAACTCACAAACGATCAGGCTACATGGTTACTACATTAATGAGCTGCTCTAAGCTGTAGTTGGTGATATGTTGTTTGCTGCTGATCATTTATGTGGCTAAAAACAAATAATATTTTTACATCAACTTCTAAGTTATGTGAAACTTCTGTTAAAATCATTTGAAGGCTCAGAATCAACACGGTACCGGTACCGGTCCACATTCGCAGGGGAGAAAAACTTACTTGGTGTAAATAAAATTTTTACACCAGGTGAGTTACGCTTAAGAGAAATTAATTTAATCATAGAATGTCATGAATATGTGTGTAGAGCTTCACCGATTGCAGTTTTCTGGCCGATCCCTGGTTACCAATCCTTAAAAATCCTGACATGCTGATTTTGATTTTGGCCAATATCAGTCTTTTTGTCTGAAATGTTGCTAAATATAGCAAGAAAGTCGCTGAGTTGGCAACAGTGGGGTGAATATTGTTAACTGCAAACATGCAGACCTGACCTGGTGGGCCTGTCTGTCAGTCAAACCTCTCACTGAGGACAGAGGGTGATTTTTAAACCTTTGCTGACGAAAATAAGATCAGTGGACAAGATGGGGTTCACATATAAATATCAGCCGATCACGATGCCCCATAAATAAGGAAATCGGCGCCCAGAAATCCATAAATGTATCCCATATTATATATGCATAGGATATAATGTAAACAACTCTATAAGAGATGGAATAAGTTTATAGCAGGTGTGCGACTGATATAATATTCTAACTGTTGATTCCAGCCAGTCCACATTGTTACCAGAACTAGAGGGCCCCAAAACCAAATTTCACTTAGGGCCCCATGGAGGCTTGGGCCGGCCCTGGGTTTAGTTCACACAAAGTGGTCTTGTACTGCACAGTCACAACACAAGTGAACACGAGTTTTCATAGCAAAACTGAAGCACAGTTAATTTGTTTCACTGTTTGAAACAAATAACCTGGAAAACTGAGATGCTTATTATGAAACAATAAAAGATTTTCTTTGACAGTTTTAGGACGTCTGCATTTTTTACATTTCAAGCCTACAAAGCTAAGAATTGTAATTACCAGTAATTGTGACTAATTACAGCAGTAGAGTGCGATCAACCTGACGTTGTTTAATCGATTGGTAGCACTGATAAAAGGTACTCTTACACTTTAACTGTACAACAGCATTTCCTCTAAAATAAATGCATAATATCTCAGAGTGACAGACACAAAAGGCATAAAAGAAAGTCTTTAAATCGTATGTTATTTTATAAGTTTAATCCGAAAACGACGAGTGAAATATGCCATAAAAAATATTGTTTCATTTTTGGAAAGGGTTTGAAATTCATAAATTTTGATCAAATCTGCACTATAAAAACAAATAACATCCATTCTTCATACTAGAAAATTAGACTCTTGTTGAATATCTTCAACACATTTGACCAAAACTGTAATAATAATAATAATAATAATGGTAAATGTAATTAATCTGTACACAGTCATCATAGAGGATTAAATCTCTGACATAACAAAATTGACAATAATGTATTGTGGTGGTTTGATGAAAGTGCATGGCGTCATAAAGGTGCTGATAAAAGTACTAGTGCAAAGCATTTTTTTTTTTAGAAAAATCTAAACAGAACAAAATTAATCAGGAACTCAAAACGACACAAAAAGCTTAAAGTACATAGAAAAACGCCACAGTTTTCTTTGCTTCAACTTCATTTTAACAATTTCACCCCATCTTTGAGGTTTGCAACTTGAGACACTTTACCGACTTTTCTCATTAATCTGCATGCAAGGCATAGAACAAATCAATATCCATCATCTAGAGTTTATTGTTCAAACAGCTGAAACTCTCTTTGTTGAGGCTTTGAGGGTTTGGAGCGGCCTCTGACCTCTCGCTCCCCTCTCCCCGCCCTCTGCTTGTGGGAATCCTTGAAATTTTTCTCTTTTTTTTTTTCTTCAGTGCTCACTAACAAATTGCCTGCTTGACTCAAATACTCTTAATTTCATATTGATCCCAGCAGATCAAATCATGGAACTTCAAAAAGACGGCAGGTGGGAGATGGGACATCACAAAAATAAAAGAAAAAAAACAACAACAAAAAATAGGACAGACTGTGGTTGATGTTACATTAATAGACTCAGACAGAGCAGGCTTTTGCAGAGATGTGACGTAAAGACGCATGTAACCGCATTAAAGTGTGTTTCTGCAGGCTTTGTATGCGCAGGCCTGGACGCACATGTGCACAGACTGAGGGAATCCCCCATCTGAGTCACGCAGGAGCAATCCTCCTCACGCTGTAATCCGGCCTCGGATAAAACGGCCGCAGTTGGACTTTTGTGCTTCCAGCCAGATGTGGTGACACCTGAGCAAAGTCCCATTACGAGGAACAACGACGTAATCCTGCAGATGACACCTGCGTCTTCCAAAGCTTCATCCGGAACATGAGGATGGAGGGCTAATATTTACTGTAACAATGAATGAAAGATGACCTTCTGCAGGTCCGTCCGCCAGGTTTGATCTGTGCTGCAGTTGGTGCGGGGGGATGAGTCAGACGCAGGGGTGGTGCCAGGACAGTGTCAACACAAGCTAAATCACTGGAGGCTCTCAGACTCCCCAAACCACCGGCAACAACAAGCAACACACCCAGAATCAGAACGAGCTGGAATGTTGTTCATATGGTTCCCATTTCATCCTCTGCAAACCAGAAGATGAATTGGCTCTTCGGCTGCTCGGTTAGCTGACTTCTTTATTAATCTGGTTCTGACGGGGCCTTCGGGGACAGTTGGTATTTTGACTCAACCTGCTTTCGCCCTGAGACAATAATAATAAAAGTTATTGAAAACAATTCTAATTCAGGAAAACTTAAAACATACATTTTAAGTTTAAAATAATATTTAAAAACAAATGTGTTTACATTGCCATCTGGTACCCCGGAAAACATGTGCCGCATTACAACTACTTGTATTAATGGGATCTTATATGAGTAGCAGAAATATGCGGTGAAAACCTGTTACTGCACCGAACATCCAACTCTGTGAAACATGGTG
This sequence comes from Brachyrhaphis roseni, assembly GCA_903066815.1. Lineage (NCBI taxonomy): Eukaryota > Metazoa > Chordata > Actinopteri > Cyprinodontiformes > Poeciliidae > Brachyrhaphis > Brachyrhaphis roseni. The sequence goes on from CAEFZY010006090.1 coordinate 20,860, forward strand.
GTGGCAGCATAATGCTGAGGAAATTCAGCTGGCAAGATGATAAAATGTGAAAATGTTACTTAAATTCCCTTTAATACTTTGCAGATGTGTTTTTATATGATTGTATTAAATTTATAATCAACTGACATAGGATTGCATTCTTGAAATTCTATATTTATTTTTTTTCCTATTTTGGCATCATTATTTCTTTTTGTTATATATCTTTGTTCTGTATTTTAATTGTGCAAACTTAATTAAGCTGAACGGACAACAGGTTGACTTAAAATTATTCATACCTCTGTCAGATTTAGACTTAAAATAATTTTTCATTCAACCATTCAACCTTATTGGACAAATAAGAAAAGACAGATTTAAAAAGTTTGATTTAATTACTAATTTACCGAATAATGGCATGTCAAAATTTTTTTTTTGTCCTATAAAAGAATCTTTCTTAGTATTGCAGCAATCCAGCGCTTCTCATTACAGCTTTGTTTCCACTGGTAGTTTTATGATTTAAATTTCACTAGCAAGGACACACACAACGATACGAGTTTAATGAAGGAATAAATGGAAGGATTGGACCCAGCGCGGCGCTGCAGTCTTCAGAAAATTTGTTTCTTTCAAGCAAACTCAGGACCTGCAGATCTAACCTGAAACAAAGAGCAAATGATGAAAAATGACTTCCTTTCACAAAGCGCGGGAGTTTTTAAAGAGACAGACTGAAGGCCCTATGGTAACGTAGTACTGCTAGGTGACGTAGTAACTTGATTGTGTGCTAAAATGCCAACTAACACTGAACCTTTCAAGTCAAAAATACTTTTGTGTTGATCCCGAAAGGTAACTAAATTAACACGTTCATTCATCACTATTCAGACCAGGTGCATTCTGGGATTGAGGCAGATGTGACAGAAGGAAGCCAGAATCGGACCCACAGCCGTCCCCGGATCGTCACGTGTCTCGTGTGGCGGGCCGCGGTCAGTGGCTGCTGTACTCCAAACTGACCGTTTTTGTAAATTTAAACGCTTCATTTCTCTTCATAATCCTTCTTATTGTTTAACAAACTACAGCAACGCTGCAATTGCGGCTCGCAGCGCGGATTACACTGCAGCGTCTCGGGCCGATTGTGTACAGAGAAAAGGAACAATTACTCTGATGAAGAGGAGGAGGAGGAAGGTGGTTTACTATCTGTGCTACGGAGCAGAACAAGATCCCCCTGCTTGGGAAACATGCATAAAACTGCAGCCACAGGCTTCAGCCAATTCACCGTGATGTTTTGTTTTAGGTTTTTTTGCCTTTCGGTGCACGCATGAAAAAAAAAGTTCCCCATCAGACTCATATGGAGATCGATATCAGGGCTGCGAATCTCTCCTGTTCTCAGTCAAACTAGGCCAGAGTCGGCAGCAGCACACTGTTCGGATTCTGATCTTTATCTGGAGCGAGCGCGTTCTGAGCAGAGCAGCAATTTTTCAACACGGCTGGCCTTGATACGACCACACAGCACATCCTAACCACCGACACGCAGCTCTACCAGGAAGACTCTCTGCTCGTCAGATCCACATGGTTCCATATCTACAATCTGATGTGATTCAAACGGCTCCCGCTGGTTTCCCCCCCCCCCCGCCCCCGCCAGGCAGTGCCGTAAACTCACAGCCTGTCAGCAAATGCCTGTTTTTGCACATCCGCTGATAAATTCTCCCGTTACGCCGTTAGAGAGTCAGGCGAAGAGCAGTACGGACGAAGCAGCGACGCGCCCGTGATCCTCATCTGGGTTGAATCGGACCTGGTAATAGCGTTAAGTTGGACTGAGCAACTTTGGCATATTTGGCAATAAAACAAAGTAAACAAAAAACTGGATTGTGTTCAAAGGGAGGCAGGGAACCAAACAGGTTAATCACCTTTGCGAGGAGAACACAGTCGTTAATAATGGACCTGGTCCAAGATCCGGAATCAGGATGAGGCTTCAGGAAACGCTGAAATAAAACCCCCAGTGCTGTCATGTTGCAACTGAGAACTGATTTAAAGGGGCAGTATCGTGTAAAGTAAACTTTTTTCAACTTTACATCAGAAATATACCTTATGCATGTTTGAGAAATCCTTTAATAAGACTAAGCTCCTTCTCTGAGCTGCAGTTTCCAACATTCTGCCTCACCGAGCAGCCCTACCCCACACCTGTCCCCCTCTCAGCTCCTTCAGACTAGCCAGCAGCAATTAGCAAACACCTGGTGGAACTGCACATCAGCTGAGCTCATTGTAGGATCTACTTCTCAGTGAAACGCTGGTAAAAACGTTGCTAAAGGGTTAACAAAGGACAGATGTCATGATGACTTCCCGAGGCTCGATGTCCAGGTGTTATATTACACAGTCAAATTGATCAGTCTTATTTGATATATCATTTTCATAACAACTGAAGGTAACACAGTGACTTGATTGTGCTACAAAATAATTCCATGTCTCTGGAAAATACATAATACTGCCTCTTTAAGTGATCCTTGTTGAGTTAAACAAACCCTATTAGGACACAATGTGAAGTTTTTTAAAAGCCTGAACAAAATCTGTACCTGAACGCATGGATGGTCTTTCTTTCTTAATATTATTATTCATCTGTCAAACCAAACAAAGTCACAGTGTGGTTCTTTTTTTTTGTTTATTATGTCAACCCTAGTTATGGAATCATCGGTCATTCTGATGGTACTGAATATTCTTTTTGTTGGTACATTTCTGTTCAGACTTTGTTTGGAAAACGTAAAATCTGCCAACTTACGTCAGTTTATGACGCATAAACACAAGGTAAACAAAAGCGCAAAAGAGCTCGAAAAGAAGAGGTGAAACAATAACAAGTGTATACAAATATCCCAATCCCATCATTTTCCAACATCTGCCTCCCCTTTTCGTTTTGTGGCTGGTGGGTCAAAGTATTTTTCCTCCACTGATGGAAACTGTTGTAGCAACTGTGGGACGGTCCTCCTGAAGCCTGCTTTTCATGACAGGATCATTTCATGCAGCCATACAAATGTTAGGACATTACGTAGTCTTTACATTCAGGGCCTAAAGCACGTTTCCAAAATACAAGCAAACAGGTGAGAGATCATATTTATGCTCAGAGGCTCTGAGACTGGATGTACAGGTTCTTATCAGATGCTTTATTACTTTCAAACAAAACGAAACACAGTCTATTTATTTCTGGGAAGTTTCACACTTCCTTAAAACTGCAGCATGTAACTTTGATTAAAAAAAAAAAAGTTGTTAACATGTTTGTTAAAACTGTCATCATGTCGTGACAATAGTATGATAAAGATAATCTGTGAAAAGACTGATCTCCATCTAATCTCTGATCTGTTATTGATGTGTGAAAAACTGCAAAGCTTCCAGTCAAAAACAACCAATCAGAGCCTGGAGGAGGGGCTTAACGCCATCAATCAATCTCATTTATGCCCTGCTAAATGTGGAGAAACAATTTACTGTTTATCTACGCTAACTAGCCTTAGCATTCACTGCAGGCTATGCTATCAGGAAGAAGCAGAGAGCTCAGAGGGTTATTGACAGCACTAAGACAGCACTCCAGGTTCTGATTAGTGGTTTCTAGTTTGCAGTGGGAGAAGGGACAAGAGCTACAAAAATCTTTCACAGATTATCTGTGTCATCCTGTTATCTGTCATGGCTTTTAATGAACTAGGACTGCATTTCATCAAATATATATCTGTATAAGATTGGTGACCTGTCCAGCTGGAAATAGGCACCGGCACCTCCCTACCCCACTAGGGACAAGGATGTAAAGAAAATGGATGGCTATATCTGTATAGGGCATGCTGTGGTGGTGTAGGGGATAGTGCGACCCACGTTTGAGTCGCCGTCACAGGTTCGATTCCCGGACCCGATGATATTTGCTGGAGGGGAAATATATATATATCTGTATATATTCGTCCTCTGCTAATAGAGTTTCGGCTTCTGTCAGAGACTTGCTGCTCATCTTTGTTAGTGGAAGTTATAATTAGAGCAGGTCCAGTAAGGTCTGGAGGCTGGGTTTTTTCATTACTTGAAAAAATGTTACTACCAGCCACTATCCTGCACACAGGAAAGGCTGGAGGTGAGAGGTCATGAATAACATGGTCACAGGTGTTGATAAAGTTAATCTTTATATTAAATAAATATTGAAACAATAGATATGTTTAGTAATTTTTAATAGGTGTACTTTATGGTTCTGTTGTTGAAGGGCATTGTGAATGTATTTTATCTCATTCTTACAACTCAAAATCACTCAGCAGAACCAGACAATGTGATTTGTCTGGTTACAGGTTAACAAATCAGATTTTAGTTTAAAACAGAAAATTTATATATGATTTTACCACATATTTCATTCAAATTTCCCTTAGACTCCTCAGTTTAATGACTTTATTAAGTAATAAATAATGAATCATGTCTTTAAATGGTAAATACATTTTTGTAACTAGCTACAAAATGCCTGGTCTAATATGATGTGATCCCAGACTAAGCGGTCAGCTGGCCTGGCCCATTGTAGCTGCTACTCTATTGAATGTGTAATTGTACAATTTGACATTTCCAACATGAATTTGCTTAAAGGAAATACTCTAATTTCGAAACAAAAAGATGTTTCAGCGCCAAGATAAGGTGTTTTTTTTTTGACTGTATTCCAATTGGCCTGCTTCACAAAAAACCAATGGAAACACTTTTTTTGCATCACACGAGTCACATGATCAGCAACCGAACCTTAAACCACAAAGAACAAGATGACAGGAAGTGGTACGGGGTTGTTTTTATAGATGACTTATTTTGTGAACAAATTTACTCACGCGTGGTTTTAATTGCATTTCTGATTTTATGAAAACATCACAATTGTGAAATTGTGTTTTTTCGACAGTAGTGGAAAGTTTTGTAACAGAAACGCAGCTGATGTCGGCCCACCGGGTCCAATCATGACCGACCAAGACCAACCATGACCAACACTCCAGAACCAATCTACGGCATGAGAGTGAGACAACTCACTCTGAAAAGAAGTGAAGTGCTTTTTAAGTCCAACTTTTAACGCTGGTTCAACTGTTGTAAATTAAAACGTGACTGTACTCTGGTTTATCGACCATCAAAAGACTTTATTCAAGACTTTACAGATTTTATTTCAAAAACAGTACAGAAGTCTGACATATTGCTGATAATTGGTGATTTCCACACGTGTGTCAGGTTCCATCAGAGAGATGGAACGAAAAACTTTTAATGATGGAAAATTAAGACTTAATAAAGCTGGCATGAGGAGACCTGGGACATGGAAATGAAAAATCCAGCAAGAACAAAAAAGGATTCAAGACTACAGTGAGACAGAAGAGAATGTCTCAGAACCAGCTGAGCTAATCAGAGGGAATGTGAAACAGCTGTGGGGATATTGGAACAGAGAAACTGAGTCTAATTAAGACAAACGGAGCTGAACTGAGACACAGGAGAAAAAAAACTAACACGGGTTTCAAACGATAAATCAAAACGCCAAAACACAAGAAACACAAAGGAAACCCCAATGACAATAATAACTGAGTGTGGAAATCTCACAATAATGAACCCTAAAAAAAAAAGATCATTTACAAAAAAATAAATAAATGAACCCCTGTAGATCATGACAGTAAGATAGGCTGAATTTGAAAGACGAGAAACCCAGCAGAGAAAGGTCTTTCCTTTTGCTCTGAAATCATGTGTTCAGGCTTTTTCCTAGATGATCTCGCAGAAACAATTGTTTCCACGATGATGTCAACAAAACTGCGCAGATGTTTGTTTGTGGGAGACCTCATTAGCAGCCGGTGACCCGATTAACTTCCTGTGAGGAGAGAAAACACTTAGCGATGGTTCTGTGCAGCACAGAGAGCGGCGGATCACTTGAGCGCCGAACAAACAATGGAACACCGCACTGTTGGGAAGAAGAAAAAACACAATCCAAAGAGACTGTCGTTTAAATCACCACATACATTTTTTCTTTTTTTTGCTGAAGTTATCTGGTTGCATCACACACACACCCACACCCCCCCACACGTGGTGTTATTAAGGTTTATGACAAGTCTGTTGTTGATTTCAGGTGATTGGCTGCGGCGGCCAGGAACAGTATGTAGTGGCCTCTCTGAGCCGAGAGTATAAAGAGTTTTTTTTGTTTCTGAGTTGGCAACACTTCATCAACCCCCCAAGATCCCCTTCCCCCCGAACCCCTTCATTCAAATCCATACGACTTTGTTTCTTGTTGCTTTCAAATTCCTTCAAAGCTTTGTTTCGTCATCGAAAAGGAATTCGGTCATTGTTTTCTGCTCTTTGCTCCACGCTTGATTTTATACGACTTAAGCGTTAGTGAAGCTGAGCAGATCGATGAATGCTTCTTGGCTTTTCCCAGTCAAAGCTGCTAGGACTAAAAAAAAAAAGAAAGAAAGAAAAAAAAACAGTGTGTGCACGCATGTACTCAAGCGTACACAATGCAAGGAGGGCTAGTAAAAAAACTTCCACCCACAGAGTTATTGACGTGAGAGCGAGCTCCTCTGCCAAACATACTCTTTACCAGAATCCAGCTGACCTCGGGATGCGATCGAGGTCTTATTCCTGGATTAACCGGCAGGCCCCGACCGCATTCATGCGCCTGTGTTGTCGGGAGCTGCATCACCTGAGAAAGAAGAGCCTGTTTATTCTGAGTTAATCCTGGCTCTGATTGGAAACAAACATGTTCATGTGCAGCCGTTTCCCCGCAGTAATCCATCAGTTTGTCTGCAGCAAACCACGGCACCGGGAGCAGACTGGAGAGAGGAAACCAGGAATCAACAACTGCCCTGTCCCCGTGGGTGTGTGTGTGTGGAGTGAGGCTAATGCTAGTACAACACACACAAATACTGAGAAATACATACATATATAGGCAGGCATGGGCATATTTAACACACACACATGCAAACGTACAGCTGTTTAGAATTACTCTGCCACAGTGATGAACTCACTGACACCACCGAGACTCATAACCCATTTAAAGAGAAATAAGAATGTGGGGGAAATATGTTATATTCATAGATTTACGGTAATGTTTTTTTTGTTGAAGTCATTACTCAGAGTGATGACTCCAAAGTTAAGATCAGAATGTAACAAACAGGAATCTAGTTTGCCAGATCTGCTGGATGACCATAATTGAAGTTGCAAAACACAAAACAGTCAGTTTCAGCAGTCAGTGTGGTTTGAGGTTGTCTATCAGCTCCAATGAACTCTTCAGCAGGAGCAGAAACACCGGCGGCTCTGCTGTGACTCTGTCGCTTTCAGCACTCAGCCAATAGATTTTCATCTCTGGTGGTTTGGGCATTTATCGTATCGCTTATCATTTATTGTGATAAATTCCTTATCATGATAAAAACTTTGATGTATTATTGTCACAATACATTCCAGTTAATTTTGTTTTAAACCCCCCCCCAAACTATTTTTGGGCATTGAAATTCCACCGTTTTTTCCCATTAAGAATATCTACAAATATTATTACATTTGAAAATATGATTAAATGCAGTTGCTGTGAGCAGTTTAGTGATATAAATCAGACTGTTTTACATGGTGTCCTAGAGAAGCACATTACAAATATTTTCAAGAGCAGTTTCTATGTTTGTGGAGCTATGACCTGTGTACCATAAAGTCACAGTCATACCTAGTTTTACCTAACAAGAAGTAGTAAATACTTCTTATCGTCACTTTTATTGTTATCAGAACAGTACCACAAAATATCGATAAAACTTTCATATCGCCCACCCAGTATTATGTTGAATCATAATAGTAATTTTGCAGTAGCAAGAAACAGAAAGACAGGCATACTGCTAAAAATGTAATGCAGTTAAGGCCTTTTTCCGTTTCGAATCCATTTTGAGCGTATCGTTGTGTCGTGAAGTTGAGCTACAGGTGGCAGTTCTGGGTCAATCCTCCCAATACACAAGACATGCCATACTTTGGTGTTTTTGTTCTGCAAGTACAAGACACCTAATATGCTGTTGGTTTTAACTTTTTTTTAATATATTTCATAGTAAGTGAGAGAGTGAATAGCTTGTATTTGCATTAGACCAGGTAAACTTCCTGAATAGAGGGAAAGGTCTGAAAGAATGGTTAGAAAGAATCAGGTAGGAATGAGATTCTTCCATGTTGGTGGAGTGGCCTTCGGCTCTAAGAAAGTTAAGTTAATTGCTGGAATGAAGTTGGAGGGCAGATAGTTGGGTAGATGTAAGTAAAATGATTCTGGCATTTGAGGATTCGTTTGGAAGTTTAATGTTTTCTTGGTCAGTTTTACGGAAAGAAAGCAAACCAGGGAGATTTTGGAAATGAATCTGTCAGAAGCTGCGTTTGCATTACAAATGAGCGCAAATCTTTGTCAATAATATGCTAATATAAAAGAATCACAATTTTGCAATTGTGATGTTTTCATTAAATAAGAAAGTCAATTAAAATCCCACATGAATATGTTTGCTCACGTGACAAGTCAATAACAAAAACTTACCGATTTGAACTCTCTTATACATTTCTGTTTGTGAAAAATAATTTTACAAGTTGATTGATACAATTGACCACCATCATAAATCATGTTAGCTGAACTGGGCAAATTAAATTATACGGCACTTTTTCAGTCATACTCTGACTTAAAGCCGTTTAACAGTAGATCCTCATTCATCCAGCTGCACTCACCGACACACACCCCCACACACACACCCTTACAACAACAAATGAAACAGTGGGCAACTGGGGGTTAGTGCCTTGCAAAGAGGCACTTTGACATTCGGCAGGGGAAGACGGTAGAATCAGACCCAGAAACTTTTCAGACTTTTAAAAATCGGATTTCTGGCTTTAGGGTGCATTCCAGTTGATTTTTCCAACTAACTGACAACAAATATTATACATCAGTAAATTTCCACATTTACTGTAACATTGCAATATCGTACACAAAACTTTAACAGGTTAATTGACAATGGCCCTCTAACCAAGTCCTGCTGCCTAGTTAGTCTACTTCAGGTTTGGGCAACTCCAGTCATGGAGGGCCGACGTCCTGCAACTCTTTAATATCTCCCTGTCCAACATATTTCAGTCAAATAGCTGAATCAACTCCTCAGTGAACTCAAGTTTTCCAGAGTCCTGTTAATGACCTCAATATTTGACTGAGGTTTGCTGAAGCACAGACTCAAAGAGTTGCAGGACACCGATCATTTGAGGACTGGAGTTGCCCACCACTGGTCTAGTCTGAGGAGAGATTCTCAGGTTTTCCTCTCCACAGGATCCTGTCTTCAATTACAGCTAGACTCACTGTACTGCTTCCTTTGTGTCACTAGGGACAATCCAGTAGGGTGTGTTTAAAGGATCCTTCTAGGAGGTTATTCTTGAAGAATGCCTAACTCCTGACAACTACCTCCCTTTTAAAGCAAGCAAAGAAGCAAACTGACCTGAGCGCCCACGCTCTGGGAAGGTTGCACCGCCAATTCCCGCGAGGCGTTAAAGGGCCCGGGCGAAAAATTCCAAAGTTGGCATTCCCTTGGACAGAGCTTCACAATGTTAATGTATGACAAGTGGCTGGGAGGTCCCTAACTGAGGAACCTCTTCTTATAATTTGGCTCTCTGTTCACCATAGAAAACCAGTCGAGCTTCCTGCTCTCTGCCGACGTCGGCCCAATCTACTTAAACTCCTTCACCTGAGGTTTAACTTGTCTTTGTTGAAATGCAATTGGTTGCTTTCAGTTTGTCAATTTATTCCACAGGCTCTATTTAACACAAAAATTAGTTAGAAGATTGGTACAAGAAACCAGCGAGAAAAGACAATTGTAGCCTATTTCACAGGGGAGCTAGAGACTGCTTTTACATTTCAGAAACTGACCTCTTGGAGTCTACGCAAAGCCAAAACCGCCTTTGGACATGAGGCTGGACATTTCCCGGACTCTAGGAAAAGGATGTCAGCATTGGAGATGGTTTAGCCCTTTTCTAGAAACCGATGGTCTGAGGAGGATGGAGGTCAGAGCAGCACCCTTTGTGCTGCCTTGCCACCTGAAATCGCGCTACACATAAATCCCACACTTTGGCATTTGGCATGAAGTTTGATCCTGATCCAGTAAGTGTTTGTTCCGCAGCCAGTCAAGAAGTAGGCAGTAGCTTTACTGTAAACACAATTATGCTAACTGTGGCAGGATTCATTGACCACATGAAGAGAGGAAGGCTCTCACGCAAAACATTCAAACAGGCACTCTCACACTCTATACTTACAGACTTACATGCTCATAAAGCCCAACATGGCACTCAGCCGCACCTGCAGTCTCACGATACGGACCCGCTGGCCCCTCACACGGACGCGCAACTGCACGTCGTAAACAACTTCCTCTGTGGTCTGTGTGATTAGAAAGCATGCAGAATGAGTGTAACAAAGGGGCCGGCCCCCGTACTGCACACACAGACCAACACACCCCCACACCAACACACACACACATACTGGAACCACAAGACAAGGCAGATGCAGTTAGGAGCAAACACTCCACAGGTGGCCACCTCCGTGGCAATCAGCACAACCTGCAGGGAGCCCCAGTTCATCAACACACACACACCCACACCCCCCTCTTCCCCCCCCCACACACACACATGCTAAGCCTAACCTATTTACCAGTAGATGAAGAATTAAGAAAACATTGTGATGGCTAACTGCTGCATTCTAAGTGAGTCACACACACAATGGCCAGCATCTCACCTCAGGCAAGCATCTGCTTGGTCAGTAGTGTCATTTACAGAATAACACATCATTCTTTCCACTGTGGGAGTGGGCAGGGCTCTCTTTGGTTTCAGAGTCACTGTACTCGCTCCAGCCAACACACAGACCCATACTCACACACACCAAGAATCATACTCAAAGTGGCGCACACCCTTTTTCCACGCAACCCAGAACTTTAAGGGAATCCTCAGCTGGCGCGATCCGGCTACTTGAACTCCCCTAACTTGCTAATGCTGACGTCAGGCAGATTTATTTTCATCTAAAATGGTTCAAATAAAGCTCAGGTTAATGCTGCTACACCGGGGCGGCGGGGGGTTCAGATGTCCCGGAGATGGTGTGTGTGTGTGTGTGTGTGTGTGTCACTTTGCCGTTGCAAATCCCTTTTCATTGAGGCATGTTGATGCTTACCAGGCGTCGGTCCAAACTGGCTGAATGTTTATTGGACATTGTTTGTGGGCCTGACATTTCCCACAGAGCAGAGTGCATTAGTTTTATTATTCACCACAGAGTCAAGTGAAAGGCTGTGTTAAATCAAACCGCCATCAGGCCTGTTGTTCCTCTTCGCCCAAGAATGCGGATCCTGCATTGGAATGCGCCCGCAGACGTCACGCTCTCCAACGTGAGCAGATCCTCGCTCAGTTTTTACGCCGGCACTGCGTCTTGGTTGTGAAACGTTGCCGTGACAAATGCAGCGGAAAGATCAAGATGCTCGGTAGATACGGAGGATTGTAAGAACATCGCAGTGCTGGCATTTTGTATATCTGTGGGTTACAGTGCGGCGATAGTGATCTCTCTGAGATAGATTCGAAAAAAAAAAAAACTGTTTGAAAGTGAAACTTATGTGCCACTTTTTGCCTAGAAAGGTTACGAGGCTGAAACCACCCACAAATACCTGAGTAGTGTCCCGGCATTTCCTCTCCTCCTTCCTGTGTC
>CAEFZY010006095.1:0-10419 GCA_903066815.1 Brachyrhaphis roseni
GACTTGTTCTGACATCTGGATCTGTTTCCTGAGAATCTGGATCAATGAGTGATGAGCAGGAGGAGAGATTCTATCAGAACAGGAAAGAGATGGAGACATAATGTTCAATTTACATGTACTTACCCTTAGTGTTTATTGTTCAATTTATAATAATTAATACACTCTGTAAGATTTTTTCTTTTCTCCTAAAACCTTTTTTGGATGACAAATATTAACAGAAATAAATTGATAATGTCACAAAAATGTCTTCAATTTATCAGAAGGTCAGATTTCTGTAAATCAAATTAAAATAAAAACTTGACTTGATTGAGAAAAATGGATGTAATTTTTGGATTCAGCGGTGCAAAATAGTTCTAATATTCAAGTTCCAAAATTTATTCTTTTGTAACCTTGAGTTATTGAAGGTCTGGTAAATGCAGCGGAAATGCAAGGAAATGATGAAGCCGTCTTGGTTCCTAGAAATCACTCCTGAAGTGGAAACCTGATCAGTGCAGCACACCACACCGCCGACTGCCTGCTTGTTTAAGTGACATCCTGGCACTTCAGCACTGTGCAGCTTCCAGGCTAAATCCTACAAACACTAATTAGTGTGAACTTCTTCAAATCAGTCATACGCCAAAGTTCAACAGACTTTTTTTATTTTAAGGGGTTTTGTGTGTGTATTTTTTTTTTGTGTGTATTTTACACAGTAGAAGATGACATGCTTCATCACGAAACCGCCAGTAAATGAGTAACATTAGAAGAAACCATGTTTTTTGTTGCCCTTTGGCTGAAACGAACTGCCGAATGTTAAACAGGATCAGCTGTGATTTTATGCATCCAGCAGTAAAGACTTTCTTTAGTTCTGTCCTAAAGATAAAGCTTTTAAGGCAATTTGTGTCAAATGACGTATTCATATTTTTCATACTTTGGTAATTTTTTTGGTTAATCTTCTCATTCAGACATTTACCATTTTGTAGAAGATTAGGAAACTTCAGCAAGAGGTCTAAACAAATATCTCTCAAGTATGAGTGTCAGAGAAATAATAGCTGACAGTGCTGGTCAGAAAATTAGATGAAGCAAAATGTAAATGTTTTTACAAAAATAATCATTTGGTGCTTAAGTTTGAATTTAACAATTTTTTTCCTCGTTCTAAACTGGGCACTAAATCCCAAATTGCTCACAAGTCTTTGTATTTTGTATGAATGTGAACATGAAGGGTAAAGCGCGGTCCACATGACTACACACACACGCTACACACATTTAGTCCATTTACCATTTTTGAAATTCTTTTGAAGTTTTACAAAAGTTTCTTATTTTACATATTTGTTAAAACTGTCATCATGTTGTGACAGTATAAAATCTTCATTGTCCAGCTGTACAAATACACGGCTCAGTCAGAAACAACCAGTCAGGGAAGGGTTAGGCTCTGACCATTATGCTGTGGAAAATCAGAGGATTGAAGAAAACTTTACATCTGAGGATAATGTACGCTGTTACTGCCATAGCAGTTCACAATGAACCAAAAAGCAATCGGTGATGTGTTAAAGCTGATTATTTTACTGATTATTTTACAACATTATATTTTAAATAATATCTATTCAGATGGAGAACTTCATCAACAATGTCTTTTCTCCTCAACTACAGTAGAACTGAGCTTTTGTTTAAAGCTACAAGGCTTTGACTGCAGGATTCACATACATGGGAGCAAAGAGTATTTTAAGATTTATTATGATGCTGCCTGTCTTTGTGCAGCCATAAAGTACATAAAGCTGGGCAGATAGGCCTGATCCGAGCATGCATGAATATTCATTCTGCTCATGTTTGAGTGTAGAACATGCATATGATCAAATCCCAACAACCAGTTGAAGTGTTGCTACTTGCGGAGATTTGTGGCCCACATTATGTGTTTTAGTGGCCCATTATGTCTGCTTAATATCACACTGTAAATCAGTGAGGTAATTTTCCACTGGTGAGTGGGCAGGACAGGTAGGGTTGGACCACAGCAATGGGAGTGGAGGGGGAGGATGTGTAAGGAGGAAGGCTGTTGAGGAGAGGCAAGGACAAGATGAAAAAAAAAAAAAACCTTTGTTATACCGACAAAAAAAGAAAAAGAGACAGAACAAGTCAGAAATTCACTCCCTGGAGCAAAAATGAAGTGTGACCGAATATGGACTCAAATCCTGCTTTACAAGTTCAACATTATAATCTAAACACACTGAAAAAATTTTCAGGTTGTGTGTGTTTAAGCAGCTATCTTCATGGTGATGGACGGATGGAAGAGCTTCTATTTTTTTCAAACTTCCTGTAAATGTTAGCTGTGCTGCTATGCTAAAAGCTAGCTACAGCCTAGCAGCTAGCCTACTAGCCAAACGAGGTTTGGTTTCATTTTAATTCCTGTGCTCTTTTCTTACCATCACTGCTTTTAAAGGAAAAAAAATACAATATTGTTTTCTACCTTGCTGAACTAAGTTGCTGCATCATTCACTCAAATGTAAAGGTGCTTCGTAAATTTAAGATTTTCCTTAATCTAACATGAGAAATTCATACACTGTTCCATTTACTGCTCAACTTACTGTATGCAAGCGGCAACAATGAACTTCAAATTGGAAAAGAAATATTTGAAGCTTTTTGTTTTGCAAGGAAATGACTAGAAAGCATTAATATCAACAATAACTCTGAAAAAGTAACTGTACAAGAATTTGTCAAGTACAAGTATATTTTCTCCGTTTTTGATATTTTGTCACACTTCAAGGGTTGAATTTGTCAAACAAATTTTATTTTCCGCACATCCAAAAAGCAGTTTTCAAATAATAATAATAATAATAATAATAAAAACTACTCAAACCTGACTGGGTTTTTTGTCTACATAAACTTAAAACTGATGGTGTCGCCCTTGGCAACACCTGCCATAAAGTGATAACCAAAGGAGGAGGTTTTATGAAAATGTGTTTGATGATGATGATATAAATGGTCAAGTCTTGAATTAGAAGTGTCTATGAGCTTATAATTATCCTGTCTGTAGACCACTGTCATTTAAAGGTCTACAGACCATTAAGTAATGAAACTACCAAAGCCAAACTTCATTGACTTACAAACTGGATCTTTTTTATCAGATTCTTTCAATAAGAATGTGAAGGAAACATCCTGTCACAAACCAAGTCTAATGCTCCGGGTGTTTTGATGACTCATTAAAACTCGCTGAGTTTTAATGAGTGTTGCATTAATATTGTTCAGCTGATTTGCTCTGTTCACAGACTTGTTCATTTCTTACAAACCTGGGTTTTTTCTTCCTTTCAGGTATCCAACAACATTGTAAATCTTCTTGTAGGTCATCTGGTTTCCAATAGTCACAGTAATCTTCTTTCGCTCTGGGATAAAAACAGATCAAAAAAGAAATTACAACATGTATTGTTTTTATTCAGTCTGCTCGACAATGACAAAGCCACTGCTTTCGGTCTCAATCAGCAGCTTTAGGTTCTGTGGTAAACCTTGTCTTCTTGCTCTTCAGGAGGAAGAAAACGGCTCCATTTGCCACTACTCCTCACTCTTCTTCACTCTCGGCTTCTCCTGCCATCAGCTCTACATTTACACAATTGCTGGCCGCACTTACCTGCCAAATTTTCTGCTCAGTCTGTAATGTCTGCAGCCTGCTGCTCATTCACTCACCACCCGCAGCCCCTCTCCGCCCACCTCTCACTGCAGTCCACTCAGTCATCAGACATGTTCCCTTCCTTCATCTTTCCTCTCTATTCCCTACCATCATCATGTCCTTCTCTTGACTTTTGCAATAACTGGAACTAGGTGACAAGAGACTACAAGTCTTGCAAACATATTAATACCCCTCAATGTCTTTTTAGCTTACATGATCATATTGCAACCACACAACTCAGTGCTTATTAAGATTATACTTGACAAACTAAATCAAAGATGCTTATACATGTCAAGTCAAACAAATATGATACATGGCTTTTAAGAACTTTCTAAAAACTTTAGTGACCCTGCTGAAGAAAAGCACAAACACATGGTCCGGATATATATATATATATATATATATATTTCCCTTCCTTCGATCGTTCTTAATTTGTTTAAGAAACTTCTATTTTTCATGTTTTTTCTTAAATTAATGGTATTTAATTTGTTTGGATTATTTGACTCAAAAAGTTAAAAAAGTGTATGTTTTATGCCTAAGAGTTTATGCTAAGTAGGATAGGTCGTAGTTTTAGTTTTTATGTTGAATTTATTTTTGGAGTTAACATTTGTGACATCACAGCCTAAATGGGAAGACGAGTTGTAGAAATTGTCATTATATCATTACTATAATACAAAGTTTATTGCTTCACCTCACATTCACAAACATCACTAAGTCCTGATGAGTTTTGAGGAAAGTATTGCTAAAATTACTGTGACTGTGCTTTATTCAGACACGAGAAGCACTGAAAACGTCCACCCCCCCCACACACACACACACTGCTGGGAGATTCACGTGACTTAGCAGTCAGTGGAAGCTGTGACTGCCAGCTCTGCTGCCTTGCTGGACGGCTGTGAGCTCAAGGGGGCTGATGGCTGGATATCTGAGGGAAAATACAGACGAACCGCCAGTAAAGATGTGAAGCGGGGGCTCAAACTGTGTGTGACAGAGGTCCCCTGCCTGCAGAACCACAGCATGACAACCCACTTTCCCCAGCTCCGCTCCACTCTGCTCCTTCGACCCTCCCAGTCCGCCTGTCTGCTTGCCCTCTCGCTTCTGTTTAATGCATTATAAAAATTCACTGCTCTCTCTTATCTGAGTCCCATAACCCATTTATCACTTTTGACAATGGCCACAAATGACTACAGCTAAAGAGAGGGGATGGAACACGTGGCCCTTATGCGTATTCAGTCTACAGACATGCAGACGCAGAGAGCGGGAGAGAGATTTGTCAAATAGCGATTCCCCTTCATGATGAATGAGTTTACAGATGGGGCCATTTTTGTAGGTAAGAGGTGACTCACAGTTTTCAGAGAAGATTTAGTTATTTAAAGACACTAAAATGTGTCTGTGATTCTTGCAGAATAAATCAAACTTAGTATCAAACCTGTATTCATAAAAAGACATATAGCTGGCCCAGCCATCCATTTGTTTCATTTGTTCATGACATCCAAATTTAACAGTGTCACAATAAGAAAAACTTGGTGGAAACTATGGAGACTTTTTGACTTCCTCTGATTCATTTTGTCCTTATGAAAAAAGGACCAAACATGTTCAAGACATCAGGAAAAGAACGGTGGGTCTCTACAGGTCTGGTTCTGTGGGTACAATTTCCTGTTGGCCAACGGTGACACTTTCACTTTCTGATTAAACAGTCCAAGTATAAACATGGATCTATTCAGCCACTCTGCTGTGCAGGAAGGAGATGAATATGTTTGGGTCAGAAATGTGTGAAAAACATCCGAACAAAAAAATACAGGTGCTGGCTGAAGATCTGAAGCCCTGTTGCGAGAGAAGGTCACCAGAAGGCAACAATCTGCCTGCAGCTTCTGAGAAGTGCCGCATTAGAAAAGGTTCGATGGAAACGTCAAAATTCAAAATAACTTCACAAAACTTTGAAAAAAGTCCAAACCTCAAAGCTTGGAGGGGATGACTCTCCATTTTTCTGAAAAGTGTGGTCCATGCCGGTTTACAACTGCTATATATTATTTATTACAGTCATGCATAACGTCTTCATCAGATGAAATTATGAAATGTTTGATCCGTTCTAAATAAGCAGATGGAACCACGTCTCATTAGCATTTCTTTTATGTGACATTTTAACAGTTTGCTTAAAATTCGCATGACAACTGGACAGAAATATAACTAGTGATTTTCATAGCATCTTCTTTATTAGCTTCAAACACTGAAGCTAACAATAGCTCTAATTTGACCACTTTTTTTTTTTTTTAGCACAAAGTAATCCAATATGTTACTTTTTCAAAACCAACAATCAGTTTAGTTACTTATCCATTACTATTTTTATCATTTTCCTTTAAAAAAACAAACAAAAAAAACAACTATATATTTGGTCTCTTGTTGCGTCGCAGTGAGCGCGTTACACAAAGTCACGTTTTCAGCATGACAACAACTCGCATGGAAAAACATACCAAGGAGTCAGGAACACAACCTTAAGCAACAGTGTAAGGAGGAGAGAGATGTGTGTTTTGGAGCTGGATATACTGTTATTGTGTCAGCTGAAGATGACAGTGTTAAAGGCTCGCTGTAGACTGTGCTGGCTACAAAGTCTCATCTTGCTTGTCTCAACATGGCCATCTTCTGTGCCATGAAAAGAAAGTAGCTTTATTGGTTCAGTCTTTGAAATAATCAAAAACTGTTTGCTTCACTATAGGGTGGAGATTTTCTGCAGATAAAAGATGCCTGGACAAGCCTGGAACAGGAGAAGTTGTTTTTTTTTTCTGCTATGAAAGGTTTAGATAAAACCTTTTATTACAACAAATATTTCCTTTACAGTAAGTTTTTAATCTCAGTGCTAAACGTTTGAGTTGCTCTGCTTTGATTTTTGTTCTGCCTCCTATCTGACAGCCTCCAGAAGGTTTTAGAAGCTCTTTATCAAACTAAATATGTTTCTCCTCGTGCATCTGAAAACTAATAATTAAAGCAGACATTGTGTCTAAAGTGTTGACCCACGTACCATGGACAAAACCTTTGTTTAGTTTATTCCAAATATCAGTTTTATTTTTGAGGAACACTTTTTGTGTTTTCTCAGATAGCAGCACTTTTCTCAGCGTAAAATGGAATCTGACTTATAGATGTAGCTACAAGTTTTGAATTATTTCTTAGAGATTAGCTACTGAGAGTTTAGAAGAAATTCAAATATTCTTCTTTGTTATCACTAATAGGCTGTTGTGATACTGTATGTTAGCAACCCAATATTCATTTCTTTTTCTTATTTCAGATGTTAAAAATAAAAGCAGACTGAAGTTGACTTGAAGTGCAGAATAAATAATATTTTTCTTAATGAAAATTTTTCTCCTGCAGAAGTTGCACACTTGAGAGTGAGCAACTGCTGGAATGGAACATTTTATATAGAACTATATGTTTTATCTAATCTATTTCTACTGCCTCCAGTCCGTGTCGTCTGAACTGCTGTCTAATCACTGAGAAGCATTCCAGTGACATTCTCTGCAGGGGATTTTTAATGCACATTTAAGAAACAGTAGTCATTGAAAGTGGGGAACTTCCACATCACAATCAATATGGGTGTAATTAAAGGGCCTCGGAGTACTTTTTATAAAGCCATTTTAAGTTCTTCTGCTTTGCTCGATTCTCCCTCTGCAGCAGTGCAGTAATTGCTGCAGAAATTTGGGACACCTTTGGCGTGGAAGAGCAAGACGGAGAGTAAAAAATAAGAACCGCATGAAACAAAGAGCTGCAGAAACCCACCAAGAACAGGTTTAGTAGAGCATATATCACAGGAACATTCTTTTTTCAGCTGTCATTTACACATAATAGTATGAATGGTCTCCTTTACTGCAATTACTGATTCAAACATACTCCAATTAGTTCCCCTTAACCTACGATGTGATTACGTCAGTCATTCAGCTGCTGCGGCAGGTAGAACAGGAAACTTTATTCTGCTGTGGCTACAGCAGAATAAAGTTTCTGCTGTAGCCAGAAACTTGGTGTCAAGTTTCTGGCTACAGAACTCTTGGTGTCACTCAGGTTAGAGTGACACTACTCTTGCACCTCTGCACCAATTTTAACCCATTAAAAAATACATATTTCACTTAAAAAGCATAACCTTCTTCAGGAGCCGCTGGTCTTCGCTGACATTATTCAGCATCCTGGACACAAACTGATGGACACCACCAACACCTTACAGCCTGAGCAGTCAACTACACCATTGTGAAATAAATACATGGATATTTTAACTACTTCCAGGGCCAGACTAAGGATTAGTCTTATTACGAAAATAAAGTCAGCATATTTTCCTAATATTACTTTATGCTGATAATGTTTTGACTTTGTTTTTTTTTTTATGGCACGGACTATTTTGAACAATAATGACCCTATTGTCATACTATTATAACTTTATTTCAGTAATATAACTGTCCTTGCGTAATTTTGACTTTATTCTGGTAATATTAGGACTTTATTCTCATAACAACTCTCTAGTTGTATAACTTTATTCTCTTAGGTTAAGTTTTAAAAATCACTGAGCCTGGCTCTAATACTCTGTCATAGTAATGTGTCTTTTTTTTTTCTTTACATAAATACTGTAAAGTAATGAGTGTACATATATTGATCAACTTCATTTATTTCGCCTACACTCCCTGAGAGTGTGAAACCAAAGTCAAGTTCCTTATTTGTTGCACAAACATAGCCAAGAAAGTCGATTCCGATAATTATACAATGCTGAAGAAATTGTTAAAACCAACAAGAACAAACTATTCAAAGCTACTGCAATAGTCAAAAGTTCAAAATATTACAGTTTCCAAACAAAAACACTCTCCTAATCATACATTTTACTGTGTCATAATGGTATATCTAATCTCACTATTCAATCTCTAAAGTTTGAAGGGAAGTGGACAGCCTCAATACAAACAAACAAACAGGCCTGTAATCAGAGAGACAAGGTGGAAACAAAGTGCCTATACAAAGTATTTACCCCACTGGATGTTGTTCTCTTTTTGTTGCTTTTATAAATCAAGCATGATCAACAGCATTATGCATATTTTGACCAAAAAAAAAAGAAAAAAAAAAAAAAACAGCAAAAAGACCCCTTTAATATTTAACGTCAAAGTAAAATCTGTTTCGGCAAAATAATGACAATTAAAAATATGTAACAAAAAAAAAAAAATTATATTACAAATCACACCCTATAAATGGACTGACCTAATTCAATAGAGGTCCAACCAACTGATGCTAGTAGTTTTACAATGATTGGAGTGGAGATTATTGAATAAATTACATAAAAACTTTAACAAATCCCCGAGAACAAAAGTGGGACTCTGAAATGAAAGGTCAGATATTATATGACACAAAATATTTTCAGTAAATAAAACTACTGCTATAGTGCATTATGTATTTGAATACAGTGTGGTATTTAAAATATTGCCAGAAAACAATTTAAGAAAAGGCCACAGCTCTTAGATCCTTCTCAACAGAATCTGGAATGTCATAACTTTCCCTTTCAGATTGACAGTTCATGACCAGCTGTACTGCAGTGGATGAATGTTAAATATCTCTTTGAACATGGCCATTGAACGCCATGTTCAATGGACTCAACCCAAAGTCCTGTCTATGGCCCAAATTAGAGCGACTTCCCTAATTCATTATCGTGCAGCTGCACTCAGAGCTGACCAAAGCAATTTCCATCTGCCAGCCGTGCTCTAAATAAATATGTGTAGTCACCAAACAAGCCTATAACAAGCTGTAGGCCAGTACAACACCTGACCTGAGACTTCATTTGCAGTAATAGTTGAAGCACTCCCATTAAAATGTTCAATATGGCAAACTTGGCAAAAAAAAAAAAAAAAAAAAAAAAACAGAACTGAACTAGTTTGAAAGATTTGGACTAACATTTCCAAACAAGCTGATAATGGGAAAAAAAGGTCATAGTTTGAACTGTTTTTATGTTTGGACTGAATCATTACAATATTTTTCAAATGGTCACATTATATAAATATAAAAGAGTTGGGTATTATGTAATGCACTAAATCATCTAAACCAGATGGGGTCAAATTCAACTTTGAATTTCCTTTAATTCATTCAAACTAAAGGTAACATAATCCATGCATATAAACTAATATCACTATTGATCTGTTGAAATCACACAACTCATAGAATAATTTCACTTGTGTTTTACAAGCAGATAGCAAAGCTGAGCAGCCCTCTGATAGGCCCAATGAGAGACAAAGTTAAAAATTGCTAGAGTAAATGCAATTCCATCAGTAGCTCTGCAAATGATTTTTTGTGCTTACCTGTGTTGGGAGGCATGGATAAAAGAGTGCAGGCATCTGCTCCCTGTCCCATTGATGGCGACGACAATAAAGTCTTGGCAAGGAAGGCGGAGATGGGCTGAACCAGCAGGGATGTGAGACTCCCTCCAGACCCAGCTAGCACAAAAACAAAACACAAGACAAGCAAGAAAAAGAAGAAAAGACAATTAAAGACTCTCTTTTGGATCTTCCTGCAAACCAACAAAATGATAATTTATGTAATGTAGTTTATAAATTGTACTAGATTAAAAATCTTACTCTGCATTGTGATATAGTAAATGTTTTAAAATCACTGAGAAGATGGCATTTGATGCTGTTCAATAAAATAAAATATTCTCAGTCCTTCTGGATTTTAACTGGTTATTTTTTTCAAGTTATAAAAAAAAAAAAAAAAAAAATTCCCTTCTCACCCACCGCGGGTGGTGTTTCTTCCTCTTAGCTCGGGTCCTCTACCAGAGGCCTGGG
>CAEFZY010006101.1:0-47281 GCA_903066815.1 Brachyrhaphis roseni
ATTGCCTTTCAAGATGACATGTCTGTTCTTGGTGTTGGATTTTATCAAATAAATTTCCCTCAAAAATGCGACTTATACTCCGGTGCGACTTATAGTCCGGAAAATAAGGTAACTGAAAATTAAAAATATTAAGCTCAGCCAACAACTTAACAAGTTGGGACAACACCAGGAATCACATCGCTAATGTACGTTAGCAACCACATCGTGGTTTATCATAAACCCCTAGAAAAGAGCAAAAAACCACTAGAAATGTAGTTTTTCAAGATACATTGGTGTAGATTTTTATTCACTGAGAAAATGACAGTCCTACACTGCAGAAACACAGAATTTTACTAAGTGTTTTTAGCCTCATTTCTAGTGCAAATACCTTAAAATAAGTTAGAACTAACTTATCTTTTCAGCAAGATATAGAAGCTTGTTTTAAGTAAACAAGACAATTTCCCCATGTTATAAGTGGAATATTCTGCCAATGGAACTAGAACTTTTTCATCAATATTTACTTAAAACAAGGTTCTATATCTTGCTGAAAGGTTACTTCTAAGTTTCTTTAGTCTGAATTCATGTGTACTAAGATATTTGCATTAGAAACTAGAGAAAAAATACTTGGTAAGGTTTTGTGTTTTTGCAGAACATGCCTGTACAGCTGAAGGTAACTCAGCTTTTGTTGGCTTGTGTTTTTTTCTAGAGTTCAGGAATGGTTTTAATCTTAATTTTGGATCATTTGACGACCAGAATTCATCATTTTTGGGTGGTTATGTTCAAGGTCGCAGAAAAGTTGAAGCCAAAACAAGTAGGCAATGTTCAAAAGTCAAGATACACCATGGACAAGCTGTCAGTAAATTAGAAAGCTAAGAAAGACATAATCATGCACACACAGTCGTTCCCAAGGGTCATTTAGAGTCGCCATTTAAATTAATGTTTGTGTTTTTATAACATTCAGGTATCAAGCATGTAGACCAATGCTTGTAAATTATTAAAACTATTTCGAAAGATAAATTTGATTAACTGCAAAACTCTTCAAAACCCTGATAGGGATATTTTACAGCTTTATATTTATCGTTTATTAGATAAAATCAGACTAACTGTCAAATAGAAATATTAAAAATGACATTTCAGACGAGTTTAAGTGTCTTTGGGTTTAAAAAGCTCAGATTTAGACGGTAAAACAGCAGAAAAGGCATCTTGCCTCAGTGGAAATTATATTTGAAAGCAAGCCTTTGGGATGTTTTGTTTTTACCCAACACTTCTCTTGAAGACGTTCCTCGACCCAAATGACTCACAGGACGGATGGGTTGGTTAGTAACTTATTCGTTTGGACTTTGGAAGATTATAGGCCAGAAATTCCCAAACCATGATCAGAACTGAAGTAGCAGATTGGATGAAACCTGAAATGTCTTCAAGAAACACCAGAAGAAGATCAGTTTTCCTTCACAGCAGAATTTGGTAAAATATGTAATTTTGTAAGTAATGACATATTTTGCCATTCAAAGCTGCAAAGCGACATTATTATCCTGGAATGTTCTGTGAAGATCTGCCCATCCTCTGACTGAATGAACAAATACGATGAGCACAAAGCCCTGGATCACCTTATCTGTCAAACATGGAGGCGCTCCCATTATGGCACAGACATGCATGGCTTGTAATGGCATTTGTTGAAAACTTCAGTGATGAGGGCAGCAACAGAATGAAGGCAGAGGTGTGTGCTCTGCTTCAGTCAGCTGTGTCTAACAACATTTCACCCGTCACTAAGACGGAACGCCACCAGGGAGCCCGAAGGGGCTTTTCAGACCGAATGGGGGTGCGACTTAAACGACCCGATCGCTAGATTTCAATGTGACTGAGCTGCATTTCATTTGCCTAAATCGTGATTAAAGGTAGAGACGCCACAACATGCCACCTCACAAGATGGAAGAGTGTTACGTGGGAAGGGAGCTTTTTTTAACACGTGTAAATAAGTCTGCAATTTGATGCCAGGAAGCACATTCATAAAAACTGGAGCTGGTAGGAGCAAGATAAATGAGAAATACAAGTGCAATCATTTTTCAAATGATGTTGACTTCAAAAAAAGCCTGAAATTAAGATTCAACTATATTAGATTTACTCACATTTTGTCCTATAAGAAATTTTCTGCAAATATCTGATAACCTATTCTGTGATTCTACAAGATGCCGATTTTAGCTGATTTTACAGATTTTAGGGATTACAGCCACAGCAAGCAGTTGAATTCGGTGAATACTTGAAATCCCGTCTAAAACACTTATGTGTGTATTTTATTTGTTCAAACACCAAATATGCCTCAATATTCATTAATATACACAGTGGAAACCGTCTTAGCTCTAGAGAAGAACGTCTACATTCTTCCTAATCTTCACTTTTTAGCAGCAAATGAAATAAATGTTGCTCTTGGATTGGCTGCTTTTCTAATCCCAGCCACTAGCATGTGAAGAAGCTTCCCAAGCTGAATTACTTTGCTGAATATCTCAGATTTGCTCTACAAAAAGGTGAATTTTCAGTGAATAAATTTCACAGAAACATCTGAACTGTCCACTGTACAACTCACAAAAATCATTCTCTACTTTCTTCACAATCTTTACATAAAATATAAACTTAGGATAATTTTTCATTTGTACTCGAGCTTTAACATCCCGAGTGATTTCTTGAGATGCTGCATCTATTCTGTTGAGTGCACAAATCTCTGCTGTTGGTTTTCTCAAGTTTTTAGCTTCTTTTTCCTCCAACCACTTCGGTTGTAGTTTCAAAAGACGACAGAACATTTCTAAAAATCTAACGTCTTTCTGACCTTTTTTCTTCTTCCTCTAGTCAGCCAATCAGTTGCTATAAACTCTGCTCTTTTTAAATCAATATTTAAAGAGCTGTTTTGTGTCCTTCTTACTGCATCATATTTATTCAAGGTTTGCCAAATACAATCTAGCTTTTTGCTCTGGCCAAAAGCCTCAACACAGTCCAGTCATAGCCGCATAAATGGCTAAAACACTCTATAACCCACAGAAGACGACATTATGGATGAAGAATCGCCCGTTTAAAAGGCTTCAGCTAATTTGGCTTATATTTTACTTTTAATACAATAAGACTGCACTAATATATGTCTTTACAGAATGTAATTATTCATCCAAGAAGGTTTTTTATTATGACCATTACATTGCCAAATGGAACATTTTAATTTAAATCTTTCCTTCCAGCTGTTGCCAAACCCTTCATTGGCCGAACTGCCGCCCAAGTGTTTATAGCACCTCCATCACACTTCATCATTTCACAGTGCATTGTATTCTTTAACAGCGAGACTGAATTGTATTTTAGTAGGTCAGCGAGTGCAGGGTTTGATTTCTTGTAAAGATCTAATGAGCCAGAGTCGACCGCCCCAAACATTTCAGTTCCAGCTCCCCACATCAGTGGGATTAGAAGTAGGAACGAGCATATGCTCAGAGGACTGCACCGTTTTGCTCAATATTACATAAAATCACTAATAACATGTTTGGTTCCTCTGTGGGACTTTGGTAATGAGTTATTCATGCCCACTGAACGTTGATTAATTGAACAGTCTCCGGCCGGAGAATTGCAGCCCGTGAACTCTTAATTCACGGTGACTTTCTCCTCCCTTGACAACTTTATTTAATTCCATGATTATTTTTCATGCAGAAAGTCGTTGCATTGCATCAGTGGTATTGGTTTAGTTGAAAGAGTAAGAGAAAAATCTAAAAAATGTGAAAATAAAAATGCAAGTGACACGGTTCTAATGACTGGTGGAGAGCTTCTTTTAAGGGGCACAGAAAGTCATTTGTAGACTTTGAATATTCGTTGTTAAAACATGCAATAAACTTTAAAAAAATATGTAGCTTTATGTTATTAAAGCTAAAGCTTGATCAGTAATACTTTTATAATAAATTTATGTCAGATCATGATTTCTTGGTTAGTTGTCAAAACAAAGACATTTTGAATAATTATTTACCAAATGACACTTTATGACACGATCCTGAGCATCGTGCTGAAGCTGCTGGAGGGTTAAGAGATGGTGTTCATTGGATTCAGCAAGTTTTACCCCATGCACGTCCCGGCGGAGGTTGCATCGATCCCGCTTGTGCTTTAACCCCTCATTTCCCCGCTGTCTGACTGTGACATCTGCCGCGCTCCTCCTGAGCATCGCACGAAGTTAAACCCAAACCACATTCATATAATTTAAGTTTTTGCACCTGCCTTTTAACGAGCTCTTCAATTTCCCTCTCATCCATGCTGCTTCCCGCTTCCTCTGTTTTGATATCAGCCAGTTATGTCATCGACAAGCATTACCGCGGTTAGCCGATAGACTACAGATCATTATTGTTGCCAAATTTCTATAATTTCTACCATATACCACTTATATCATGCAGCCCTACTGTAAAGTGTTGTAAAAATAGATCTATTCTTGAAGATATTCAGGTTTTTGTGTTTCTGTAAATAGGGAGCACATTTCAAAAGTATAATATAATATGTTGTACTTTGGCAAGTTATACATGCGAGTACAATAAAATATAATGAAGATACAGCAAATTACTGTAAAAAAACTAACAGTAAGATGTGGGATTCTTTAAAATGATTCTGTAATGAACAGCTTTCGGTTCAGATATTGATAGATACGTTACAGATAGAGAACTCCTGCAACAGATGCTCCGACCAAAAGAGAGCCGATCTCTACATTATGTAGTCTGTCTGACACCACATGAAGTGACAGAGGCAGCTGCAGTTCTCTAAAGAGCTGAGCCAAATGCTCTGAAATGTTTGAAACTACTTCTGTGCACTGTACTTTGAAGACTCTTGAAAAACTGAATGCGCGCGAGAAATGGGGCAAGAGATGACGACACTGAACTCTGACTTCATTTGTAGTCTCCCCAACGGCAAAACACCTGGCGCTGGTTTTGAATGCATCATCACAGAAAAGCCGCTTTAGTTTACGGGAAAGAAATGTGCTTTTTCTGAGATATTCAGGAGCCTAATGAGCATATTTTGCTCTAAGAGCAAAATCAATTTTTAACAACATTGATCTGATGAGGTTTATAATTATAGAACATACTATTCTCAGCGTTTTACATTTTTGTGTTTAAATCAGGGCGATAGTTTGGGAATAATTCCTGTTTGTCAAGCTGTACCGGTGCGTTAATCACTCTTTTTCACACTCCTTGTTTGACAGATTTAGGATAATTACTTCACAAGAAAAAACATGCCACTGTTAGAGAAAAGTAACTCATCATTTTCTTAAAAGACGAGCAAATCACTAAAGCCTGAAGCTACACATTTATAAATAAAGCTCTAAATGTTGGCATAGCTGTACTTTCTTCTCCTAATTGGAGGTTTTTGTTTATTAGCACAATTGGCATATATTGTGCATGTTAGAAGATTATATGATAATTAGGATAAGTTTGCCAAGGCTCCTTCAATCTGGCAGGTGTATTGAATATATTTGATGCACTTTTATGGTGAATAAAAGTTAAAATGTGTTTACTGAACCGTTTGGGTCGTGGTTCCTCATCAGCAAATCCTATTTGTATGTATGATGGGTCTTTGTTTTTGTTTTTTGCTAATGAATTGCCTCAGTTGTTGCTAAGCTTAAACAATTACCTATTTGGGTTGGCAAGAATGGACAATTAGTGCAGATCTTGAAGCCACTAGATTCTCAGCCAGCATACTGTTCACATTTGCTTCTTTGAAAGCTAATTGAGCCAAAAAATAAAAAAATTTCAATCTCTAAATGTAAATTATACCCAGAAACAAAAATAACGAGTGGCTATTAGATGCTCACTTTCCAATTTAAATGTAATGAGTTGCGTTATAGTTTCATTTTCATAAGAGTTTCACATTTGAAGTTGTTCATGTGGGACATGCACTCACTGGCCACTTTATTAGATACAATAGTTCAGCAGATTGCTAACACAAGTAGCAATCCAGTTCATTTAATCATTTAGAGGCCGTGGTAACGACCGGCAGAGGTTCAAACTAAGCACCTGAATGGCGGCTGGTGTCAGATGGTGGTCTGAATATTTCAGAAACTGAATATTTCATGACTTTTTCACACAGAGGATGTAGGATGGTCAGAAAAAGGGAAAACATCCACTGAGCTCAAATAACATTTTGTCACAACTGAGGTAACGATGTTATGTCTGAAAGAATATAGAATAGGATGCACTAAATGTCTCTTCTGTCGCCAAAAAGTCCCCCAAAAAACAGGAAACTTAGACTACAATTCTCACTGACTATTCAAAATTGGATAATAACAGATGGTGTCTGGTCCAGTGAGTCTTGATTTCAACTCCAACATTCAGAAACTTAAATCAATGGAGCCGTTCTGCTTCGTGTCAGTGGTTCAGACTGGAGTTGGTGGTGTATTTGTGGAGTTTTCCATACATAATATCTAAAATATTCAAAATAAAATGCAGCTTGAGAAGATAATACCTTGTTGTAATGCATATTGGCTTGGATTTGCTAAGCAGCCAATCCAAGAGCGCCATTTATTTTCCTTTCCACTGATTGGCTGCAGTTGCAAGAGCGGAAATAAGGGAAATCATGGATGCTAGCTGCTGTGCATGCACTGGATTGGTGCATATTAAGCTATATCTGGACTGAAAAGTTAAAATTGGCAAGTGTTTTCAAGAATTCATGGATTTTTAGCTCTTTGTGGATGGATGTGGTTTCTAGGGCAGCAAGACTGGAAACCATCTTAGCATCACTCTAGTTCATGGGTGTCAAACTCATTTTTGTTTTGGGCCAAATCAAGATCATTAATACTCTTAAAAGACCGATTGTGCCAGAATGTATTGATAAAACCTGTTCACAAACTATTAAAATATCAATGAATTCTTAAAATTAAATTATACTATTCAGCATCTTTTTAGTCCCTCCAGGATTTTGTGATACTTTTTGTGTTTTTTTTGCATTAAAAATCAAAGTGCCAATTTGGAAATCTTTAAAATATTTGCGCTTATTTATGACGGTAAATGCCACTTTTTATTGCTCACTGTATAGAGCATGGACTGCAATCAGACATCACTTAAGGCTGAGACAGCTGTTTAGAACAAGTAAGAAAGTTTATGACAATTTCTGAGAAAAATCTGCAATAAACTCCCAATTAAGCACTGGCGCAAAAAAGCGGAGGGTTTCTTGATTTTGCGTGAATTTCCACCATAATTCTTAAGAAACAGGAGGGACTGATTGATATAATTTGGCAGTAAGTAGATAAAAACTGTATTGATTTGATTGATAACATAATATTTAAGCACGCTTAGTGTTTAGTGTAGAATGTAAAGGGACTCATAAAAAGCCACGGCAGGCCAGATTTGGCCCACAAACCTCGAGTTTGACACATGTGCTGTAGATGCCAAAGTCTACAGCACAAGGCTATGCTAGGTCTTATTCCCCTTAAGCACTTTAGTAGCAATTAAAACGTTGTTTAAATGCAACATCCCACTGTTGCTGAGCATGTCACAGGAAATCTTGTGAAAGCCTTGATTTGAATTAGTTTAGGTTACTGATCTAATCTAAACAAATGTAGCATGAATCTGCAGCTCGTTTAAAATCCTGCTGCCAGAAACAGAAGACTAGATTAAATCACTCCA
This sequence comes from Brachyrhaphis roseni, assembly GCA_903066815.1. Lineage (NCBI taxonomy): Eukaryota > Metazoa > Chordata > Actinopteri > Cyprinodontiformes > Poeciliidae > Brachyrhaphis > Brachyrhaphis roseni. Next base: position 7,602 of record CAEFZY010006101.1, read on the forward strand.
CTGACTCTCTGTTTGTCAAAGAATCCAATTTAAAATGATACTTTTGGGCCCCTCAGAATCCTTTATACTGGATTCCCCCAGAACCAGAGCTAAATAAAGTATAAGAGGTATTATTTAGGTTCTAAGCCCCCAGCAAAGCTGAAGTGTGAAGAAACTGATGTCCTTCACAAATGGCGAGAAACACTTTGTTTATGCATCAAGCATAATTTATAGCAGGCAAGGTGATATACACAGAGAGTGACTTAAGGGGAAGGATCTGCCGCTCCTAATGGTGCCATCCGTCACCTACCTAAATCACAGCAATCATAAGTCATAACACTCAAGCACAGATAAAAATGCATGATCATGCACACCCATAAATAAACTTGCATGCTGAGACGTCTCATCGGGGATGTGCTCGGTTTGCTCCTGGTGTTCATTCCCCAGTCCAGATTTCCTCGGGGAGATCTCGGTGCGCTACCTTTGGACCGCACTGTTCGCGTCTCGCTTAATGCATCGGCCCTGGAAATTGCTCTCTTTTTAACTTCAAATGGCGAGAGAGCGGCGTACTCTCACTGGCCCACTTAGTTGTGGTTGAGTATATCCTCCCCTTGCTGCTGAAACACATTTAGTGCTACAAGAGAGATAGATGGGGAGGTGTAAAGGCCAAACCCACTTCAGGCCAAATCATTTGTTTCTTTTTTCACGCTGATCTGCAGTGATGAGCATAAAAACTCACATTACTCCAGAGAAACCGCTGCTGTTTTTAACCCCTCAGCCCTGTGGAGGCAAATCGAGGTAAATGTGACCAAATAGGATTCCACCGTATAAACTATTATTCTGCTTTTACAAAGCTGGCATTTTATGTTTGAGTGTCTGTGAGTCCCTGTTTAGGAATTTTGGCCTCCCAAGTTCAGCCATTTTGGAGGGTTTTCAAACGTGATCATGATGTGTCATGCTGCTCTCGAGTTTAAACTCTTAATGCCTGAAATAAGTTCACACAAAAGTTATTATTCATCCTCAATTTGGTAGATATAGTTATTTGATTCTAGAAAATCCTATTAGATAGCTCCTGCCAGTAAATGGTGGAAAAAGTGCTTCCAAAATGGCTCTTGGTTTGTGTTAAATATGCATCGATAGGCATTAGTGGTTTGAGGTGAGTTTGTAACAACAATCTGAAGGCTATTAACTGGTAACTGGATGATCTCTGTATGGATTTTCTCCTTGAGACCAGAACTTATGGTTCTATCAAAAGACTAAGGATGTTTTCATACCTTATATTTTGCTAGACTCGGTTCGATTTGGGATCAACTTTGGTCCATTTTCAGCTGGTGTTATTCTCTTTCACACTGGATTGTGTCAAATGATCCAAAGTCTATTTTCTCCCCTCACCTGTGGTGGTTCTGCACCAAAAACCACTGAAGGAAATGACACAAAAACCTCTTAAGAAGACATTGAGCTCAGCTTCCTCCTTCACATAATGTGAAGGAGGAAGTTTGATTACGCATTCACAGCTCCTCAAACGGATTGAACTTTCTAGTCAAACGGACTGAAGTCAACCAGATTCCTGAACCACCAAAGCAAACTATTACACCACACCCACCATATTGTGGAAGACAAACATCTTCCAAAACATTTCTACTTCTTTCTCATCTGTCCAGAGAATATTTTGTTTTATAAAAGTCTTGGGGATCGTGAAGCTGTTTCTGGTTTTGTTGTTGGTTAGCAGTCGTGGAGCTCTTCCTTTCTGGATGACGGCTCTCTTTATGTCTTTGTGACTCTTTCCAGTTGATCATTTTCTCTCATGTCTTTTTGAGTCTACTCCATGTCAGTCGGGTTCCAGTCAAAATATTTCTTTATTGCAAACTTCTGACAGCAATAAGGGCTGGGCGTTGCTACGGAAACTGGATTAAATTATTTGAAAAATATGGTTTATTGATGATTTAACAATGACGGTGAATACTGTTTCACATTGCCAGTGACTGAAATCCACTTTATGGATTCACTCAGGCCATCCTAAGTCTGATACTTAAGTATTTAACTGTGGGAGGAAAAAATTGAAACTGAAATGTAAGTGCACTGCACTCAGATTAATGGAAGGAAGCTCTGGAAAAAAATTGAGACCTCATAAAATTATCAGTTTCTCTGATTTCACTTTTTCTATTTATATGTTTGAGTAAAATGAACGTTGTTCTTTTATTCTGTGAACTACTGACATGTCTCTGAAATTTGATATTTATTTGCAGAATATGAGAAATGGTCAAAATAACAAAAAGATGTAAAGCTTTCAGACCTCAAATAATACAAAGAAAACAAGTTCATATTCATTTACAATCAGCAATACTAAAGTTTTAACTCATAAATCAATAGTTGGTGGAATAACCATGAGTTCAGTGGTCTCTTCATCTTTTTCCAGGGCTGCTAGATTGATAGAGTGTCTGTAGACAAGGTTTAGCACAGTTACAGTAACATCTTACTATTTTATTATTGATAACCCCCAAATTTCTAAATGCTTCCATTGCAAAGTTAGCATTTCAAATCGAAGTCATACAGTAAAGCGTTGCTGGAGGCAAAATAGTGCCCATGCTGTCAAGATTATATATTCATGTATTCATGCTCTCAGCACAAATATTAATCTGGGTACTATTATTTATGCATTTGAAAAAGAAATGGAAATGCCAAATAAGGAAAAGTATTCAGTGCATTGCATTTTATCACATCACCTTCCAGATGTTTGCGATGGTAACCACTTAAAGCCTCTGGTTTTGTTTAAAAGGGCAATCAAGATAATAGCTGATGTGGGATTACTCAACAGGCTTTGACCTAGCTGTAGCTAAGAGATCAACATTTTACTTTTTTGTTTCTACGATCTAAAAACAAAAGAATCTAATTTCTCTAAATGAACATTTATTGTTTTGGGGTTTTTTTTAATGAGAAACAAGAAAAAAATCCCTGTTTGAAGTCATAATAGGATTAAATGTGTGTTCTGAGAAAGAACTAGAGCTTAAGAGGAACTGTAAGTCGGTCTGTTTTGCAGGGATCAAGAGCTTAAGCAGGAATTAGTTTCCATGAAAAAAAAGTTTTCATTTTTTAATTATTTCTCTCGTCTGTGAGCATAAATTATCCTCCTCAGATAGTGTTTCATTTTTGTAATTCCCTGTCTGTGATATTTATGAAGATGAGAGCTGTGCCAGCGACAGATGAAGATTAAAGAGCCTCAGATCAGACATACACCTTGACGCTGTAATCATTCCAGCGCAGCCACAGAACATGCTACCTTAATATCAGCAGATCAAAGGTGGGTTTTGCTTGTCTCATTAGCCAAAAAAAATTCACAAAGAATTGACATAATCAGTCCACCTCGTGTTGTCTGCGTGTTTTCTTTTGGTCTGTGGGAAAAAGGAAGGAAACATCAACTTCACACGGTTGGGGCGGAGAATTGGAGCAGGGTGATTGGGTCTCTGAGTGGAGGAACGAGCTGCAGATCTCTGTGAGAGTGGCAGGCATGCAGTGCGTTTGTGTTGGTTCCAGCTGTCTGGACAAAGAGGAGATTAATTACATCAACTTTAGGCTCATGCTAATTACTAACCTAATTAAAAGCACATTAAAGATGTTAGAGGGGGTGCAACAGGGTAGAGACAGGGACTTGTAACCTGTGACAGATAGTAATCGCTCTGTACTTTTTCCTCTGTAGCAGGAAGACGACACTAAGCAGTTGCTTTTATTTAGATCCATTCGGTCTACACATGGACTTAATCATGTGCAAACTGCTTTAAACTGATGTCATTTCAGAGAAATTAACAAATGAATTAAGCCTTTAACTGCAGCACAAATGATTTACCTCTTTCTAATTTTCCACATTTAAAAGAATATCTGAATAAGATTACACCTGACTTATTTCATTAAAGGAAAACGTCATCCAAACTCATGTGTTGAATCATGAATTAACTCTGATTAATCACATCTTTTTGGTTCACCTTCACTTGCTATATCCAAGTTATGATTACTGCCAGACATGCAGAGTAAAGAAATAACTTTAGACGTGAAGAGGTGCTGCTGTTCTCGCGGTGCCTCGTTGTGAACGTCATTAAGAAGCAGCTCATAACTGTAAGCAGTTATAAGCAGGTTCCAAGCTCCCCTACTTTGGGTGTAGTAACTGTGTAATGTACCAAGTGTCAAGCATGGTGGTGGCAGCATCATGCTGAGTGTCTGTTTCACTGCCAAAAGCACCAAAGAAAGTTAATGGAATAATGAAGGTGAACAATCTCACCATTCCTCATATTGTGTTATTTAATTGCCAAATCAAAACTTTTCCATTCTTGTAAATGACCGTTACATGGTTGGCATAGCAACAGATCCCAACGCCGTTTTTAACTATTTAGACACATTTTTCCAGTATTAACTCCAGGATTTCAAGTAATGTCCTTAAATTCAGGGCACTGTCTCTGTAATGACATTTTGACCTCTGACCCCTGGACACTGTGTAACTCTACAAAATGATTATTATTCTGAATAGATTTATTTTAACCCCATTGGTGCATCTCAGAAGTTTTTTTGTCACGTAAGATGCTTGTACAATCTGCATGGAGAAGTAGATTCTTAAATCTACCTTCTGACAAAACTTACGGACATGTTTGCCTTTTGTTGCCCAGATTATAGTCAATGCTTAGGGAGGAAAGAAGGCACCTCAACCATCTCCAGTTGGTACAGAATGTTGCAGCCACGCTCATTACCAGAACCCAGCGCTGAACCCGTCACCTCTGTGCTCACCTCCCTCTGCAGGCTTCTTGTTACGTTTGGCAGTGATTCTAAACCCACATCCACATCCTGTAATGGTCTTTCCTCTGGCTGCCTCTCAGACCTATTGACCGGGAACGGACCCAACCTGATCTCCACACAATGCTCTGCTAACTATTCCCGGGTCGCAGTTTGCGACACCAGGTTTTTAGAGCTGCTGTTCCACGAAGCCTCTCTGCCCACTGAACTCAGGCTTGGTGATTATTCAGCTCCAGCGTCTCCAATGTTGCATTTTTAAGGTTTTTGTTGTATATTCATTACGCCTTTGTTTTTGTTGTAGTCTTGTAAACCTCACTGTGACCTAAACCACTCACCGCTTCTTGTAAAACACTTTATAACATCATTAAGATGTTTTTGCAAGCAACTGAACAACTATCTGTTTAGTGTTTAAAGAACTGCAAGCAGAGACGTACAATAAAATGCTCCTTATTCACCCCAAAAATGTGAAAACCTAGTTACTTTTGGGAACTCGCTAAAGTGTATGCCATTAACTTTTATTTGATTGGTAATTTTTCTGAGAGATAAACACAAAGTAGAGTATAATTGTAAAGAAAACGTCTGACAAGACCTGCACTCCTTATTACACAGAAAAATGTAGTAGAAACGGAGCGAATGGGTAATTCCAAGACCATTGGAAAAAGATCTGCTCTCTCGGTGTTGGGGACAAAGTTTAAAGGGTTCAACATACTTTATCCAAAGTGCCGAAATCAACTTTTATTGACTAGTGATGACTATTGTGTCATTTTGTCAGTAGAGAGTCATCCGCCTGCCGAACTCGGCTCAGGTGAGTTCAAACTGTTTCTGTGTTGTGTGATTGGTCAGATGTTTGTTCCTGTGTTTTATTTATTTACTTTATTTGTTAAGTGCTATCATTACACATCAGATTGATTATTGTTTCATTTATGATGTTTCTGAAGTAACTCTAAACAGCTGGGTTTTAGTCTAGATTTAAAGGAACTCAGTGTTTCAGATGTTTTGCAGGTTTCTGGAAGTTTGTTCCAGATTTGTGGTGCGTAGAAGCTGAATGCTGCGTCTCCATGTTTGGTTCTGGTTCTGGGGATACAGAGCAGAACCAGAAGACCTGAGAGGTCCAGAAGGTTGATACAACAGCAGCAGCAGATCTTTAATGTGTCGTGGTGCCGAGGTGTTCAGTGATTTATAAACAGTATTTTAAAGACCATTCTCTGAGCTGAACAGAAACGAAACAGTTTAAGGATGTTAGAAACGGTGTGATGGGCTCTGTTTTCTTGGTTTTAGTCAGAACGAGAGCAGCAGCGTTTTGACTCTGATTTTATTTTGTTATTTTTTAGACATACTTGTAAAGACACTGTTGCATCAATCGATGCGTCTAAAGATAAACTCATGGATGAGTTTCTCTAGATCCTGGAGATGTTCTTCAGGTGATAGAAGGCCGGCTTTGTAACTGTCTTTATGTGGCTCTGAATGTTCAGGTCAGAGTTCATCACTACTCCCAGGTTTCTTGCCTGATCGCTAGTTTTCAGTTGTAATAACTGAAGCCATGCATTGACTCTAGATTGTTCATCTTTAGGTCCAAAGATAAGAACTTCAGTTTGGTTTGTGTTCAGCTGAAGAAGTTTATGGCACATCAACACATTTATCTGTTCAGTGATTGGATGTGTTCAGAGTCACCTGGTGACCTCGTAATGCCAAAATATGAAAGCAATGTCAGTATTTCTCTTAAACTCGTCCACTCCCACTATCTGGTTTATGTATCAGCAGGAGACATGGATACTTCTGAGGAACAAATATCTGACGCAGTGAGGAAATATGTACATTTATACAATTCTTCACTAAATAACTACCATATTAATAAGACAGGTGAATGATTAATAACTGTTGCACGTGCCAGAACTTTGTGGCTGCATGTCGACTGTTCAGATGAAGTATGTAGGAGCCTTTAAGAACCTTGTTGTAATGTTCAGAAATAAGGGAAACATAGAATGCTGCAGCGATGCGAGGAATGTAGTGAAGAAATCTATTGTCCTCATCTACGACCCCAAGCTCTGGGTAGTGACTGAAAGAACAAGCTCGTGGATTCAAGAGACCAAAGTAAGTTTCTGGGTTTGATTTTGGACACCTCACACTGGGAGGAGACCCAGAGGAAGACTTGGCTGGCCTGGGAACGCCTTGGGATTCCCCTGGAGGAGCCGGGCCAAGCGCTGGAGGTTGCTGCCTCCTCAATTAAGCGAAAGATGAGGAAAAAAAATGTCAGAAGCTGGAGAAGACTTTAAACAGGGGTGGAGGTTCACCTTCCAGCGGGACAAGGACCCTGAACATACAGCCAGAGCCACAAAGGAATGGCTTAGATCAAATTAGTGCCTCGTGTTGGAACGGCCCAATCGAAGTCGCTAATTAAATTGAGAGTCTGTTGCAAGAGCAGAAAATTGCTTTTCATAGACATTTTCTACTCATCCTGACTGACCTCAAGCTATTTTGCAAAGATCTGTATTCTATAGAAGTTTGAAGCTGTTAAAAACAAACCCTGAAAGAGTTGGAGCTCTTATTGTAGCGAAAGTGAGTCGTTGCTTTCAGCACCATTCAGATTTTCAATAATTAGGTGACTTTTAAGGACAATGGACTGGCTGACTGGGTTATTTAAGGGTATCAAAGCAAAATGTGTTGAATATAAATGCACACAGTTGTTTATTTTATGGAAAGTATTTTAAAAAATGATATATTTTTTGCACCACTGACACAAGGACTTGCAAGACAAAGAAAGAAATGAACGTTTCAGCAATCAGATGTAGAACTAACTGATAAAATACTTCAATAAATCATCTCCAAAAAATTAAAATAACATTTTTCATTACCTGATGGGAAGATTTCTTTTTTTTTTTTTTATGATATCTGCCTTTACAGATTTGTGCTCTTTAACCTTTGTGTCTGTTTTTGTGTGCATCTGCTCAGAGCACAACCCGAAACGTTGCTGTGATTTGCTCTCACACAAATTGTCTTCTGTATGACAATTTGTGCTGCAGAGTTTTCCTCGCTCACTTCTACCTGAGAGGGAGACAAAGGGTTGATTGAAGACTCCTCAGCCCATTTGATAACGCCTAAATCAAAGTTCTGCTCAGGGCGCGTTCGCCTGAGTCGTTCGCCGAAGAGATGTACTCCAACACTGACAACAATCTCAGCTTCAGCAGCAAAACGCTGAGCCAGGGACAGTTTGGAGCAGATTTGAAAAGCTTTTGAGACTGCTTAAGTTGAGCGTTTGTGTTGCTAAATCAATAAGGACTTGTTGCCATGTCACAGTACGGTTAAAAACACTCAGAAAGTGAGCTGAGTGCCGCTCTGCCTGTTTTGGAGTGCAGAACAGTTTGAGGCTTGTAAGCTCTTGAATGAGGGGAAAATGTCAAAATGTTGCACTAATTTGCAACAACATTTTAACAAGCGTGACTTGTCCTGTGGGGAAATCCCTGACATTTAGATGTGCCAGGGTTGCTCACCCGTCAAGATGCATAATTGACTCTTTCTCCTGAATTTATTATGTTCTGGAGGAAAATTAGTTCCTGAAATCAATCCATTGTATGCTGCTTATGGAGATGATGCTGTTCATAAATTATCTGCTCTGTCTACGTATCGATTAACTTGGAAAGTTCCTTTGTTTTTTAATTGTTCAATCTTTTGTGCACAGTATGTGTTGTTAGCACTTCTGTCATTTGCCAACTCTTCAGATCTCAGGGTCACTTTCATTTAGCATCTGCAGCCTCGTTTCATCAAACACTGCAACTTTTTATTTTTCTGTTGTCTCCACATAAACACATCTTTTCATGAAAGTGAAGAGTTTATATGTTTTCCAGCTCAATGCAGACAAAATAGATGCCATTGTTTTTTTTTGTAACAAAAACATAAACAACACACTGCAGCCGTCCTTTTCCTAAAAACATGAAGCTTCACGTTCATCTCGACTGTTTACAGGTAAAAGTCGAGCACAATTTTATGTCTAGTGACATAAAATTGATCTTTTCAGGGAAAAAAAGAGAGGCAAGTGTATTTGGTTTTTATTTAATTTTATTTGTTGTATAATAAAATTGATTTGAAAATCTGATACACTTAAAGGTGACGTATTTTGCGACGTTTACGTTTTTGTACTTCCATCTATTGCTTCTAAAAGCAGCCAAAGTGCTTAAAGGAAACCCCACCCAGCTAGTTTTTGGCGTTATGATTTTTGGTGTCTGGAAAAATGACCCGTTTCAAAAACGTCCTAAATGTAGCATCACATCCCAGCAGGCGCTGCCCCTCACCAAGTAACTCCAGGAAAGCCAAAACCAAAACCCAAACTGAGCTCCGGTTGCACAGATGCATGCGCTGCACAATGGCTGCTGGAAAAGACAAGTGTTTCCTTATTTGTTGTGTGGGAGGCTCCACTTCTGCTTTTCAAAGATGCACAGTTGCATAATTGTGCATGTGTTTGCAGCCATTTTCACGCGCGAGTGTAAACGTTGAGTTTGGGGGGGCGTGACCAGCAGCAGCTTATTTAGATTTAAAGTGACAAGACGCCCTAAAACAGATCAAGATAGGCAGAACAGAGTAGATCAAAATCTCATTATGATTTAGAACAAAAGACGTTTTGTACAGCCCGTCTGCTCAAGGAAGACCTTCTCACGGCTCTCTGCAGTATTTAAACCATTCAGATCTGGTTATTCTTTTCGAACTGCCGCTGCCCTGCTGCCTGGCAGTGTGAAGATTCGATCTGACATTGACTTGAGAGCTCGATTGCTGTCTTACCAAGACACTTGCTGATCGTCTTTTTGCCCATTGCCCCCTGCGCCGGTCCACTGTTTTGTTCCTGACATATTCTGAGGTCACATTTTGACCTTTGGTCCTTCTTTCGGTGGAGGATCGGCTGGAATGGGAGAAAACAGGCGTGCTTTGTGTAGGCAATGAGCTGAGGTCAGGATTATCTGCAGCTGACTGATTTATTTACCACATGGACACAAAACCCAAACTCTCTCCAAACTGTAGCGGATCAAATAATTATTTCCCCAAATGTATTTCATTATATCCATTGCGTTTAGCTGCTTGCAGTCTATTTTTTCCAAAACATTCAGTAGATCTGGCGCAGTGACAATACGTGTCTCGTTATAAAACTGTTATGGGTGAAAAATTAATTGAGAGAGTAGAGAAGAGCAGCATTATTAAAAATTAGAGAAAAAAGGTCAGAGCAGGCAGCAATGATTGTTAAGAGTGAGTGAGGGAACGTTGATGGATGCTCTTAGTTTTAAAGCTTTGTCAGTAAAAACAGAAAATATTTTCTCTCTCTCAGTGACACTTTGACTTTTTATGCCTCTTGCACTTTTCACACATTTTCACATTGCAGTTTTAATGGATTTTATGAGGTTTTTGTGACAGACACAAAGAAAAATGGATGGCACATATTTATGAAAAGGAAGGAAAATGACACAAATACATATTAACTCCACTTTATGTTGAAAAAAAAATGAACTAGAGGAATTAGCTAAGATATGGTACAATCATTCATTCATCTGTTCAAACAATATATCAGAAAAGAATGTCCAATAATCATTATATTTAGTAAGGAAATTGACATTTTATCACAGAAACAAACACATTTAGTGAATCTTAAAGTCAGCAAATAAACTCCAAATTACGTCAACACACAAATTCTCAAAATTCGTTCTTTCAGCTAAATTTGAAAGAACGTCCTCAATTTTGCAGAATTGCTAAAATGCTCGTGAGGTAGTTTTTGGCTTTCTGGAAAAAGAGTTAATTACCACACAAAGAGAGACCCATTCTAGTTTGCCAACTCTACATCCTGTTTGCTGCAGCTATACGTTGAATCGACACCTGACAAAGTTACGCTCTGCATTGCTGCTTCGCTGCAAACCAGCGTTTGCCTTAATTTTCTTATTTAAATTTGCTGATGTTTTTTCTGCAATATTTCAAAAATGTCGCTCAAACTTTTCATGATAATTGGGTGGAAACATTGCTTTTGACTCAGTAGCGCCAAAAGTTTCACTAAACTACAGCTGGAAGTTTGAGGAAGTGATAAACAATAACTTTTTTTTTTCATTTTCACTTTGGAAACTTGTAAAGTCATGAATAGATTTCCAACTTCTTGATTATTATGTTTTATTTTGTGCTGGTCTAACCAGTAAATCCCACAGGCGATGCTTTTGGAGATGCTGTTATATTCAAACAGTAGCATTTCAAATTCCAGCTGTTCTAAACAGATATGACGTCGTGTAATTGAAATTTAATCTACAGCTTTCTCTTACATCCTGCCGGTATGTCGGCCCACATGGGAGTTTATCAACCACTTAATTGCTTATCCTTATTTGCATTGCTGGCGCTGTCACAGGCCCACTGTGCTGTTATCAAATCACCTGGAACTGCAATTAATTTCACATCGTAGCCACCAGCTGCGCGGCGTTAACGGCGTTCTGTTGTTCTTTCTTCCCTTCCTGTTCTCTGCAGAACGAGTACACGTGTCCACGCCCCCTACCTGGTGCCTGGCTGGGAGATGTGCCTACAATCCATTAACTCTCAGAGAAAGGACTGTTTGAGATGATGCAACAAATCAAAGCCCGTCCCGCCAGGATTCCTCTCTCATCGCTCAGATCGGAGGAGACGCTTCAATTGTCCTCCATGCAAACGGATTCAAAGCAACGATCGGTCCAGTAGAAAAAGAGGAGATAATGTGGCGGCTTCTCTCTTTTTTCTTAAGATTTTATAACATCTTTTTTTTTTTTATTATTATCATTTGGTCTTCGGCATTTCTCATGATGCTCACCTCACAAACACACGCACCGATGGTTGAGATTTCCTGCTGTGCGGACTAATGAGAGCGAAGGGATGGATACAATAAAGATGGCCGCCCACTGCAGGGACCCTAATGGCTTATTGTCTCCTTGAGGACAACATGGCGTCGTGCAAAAAGGACAAGCTGTTCCTACAACACGGGTGTGTAATTTAAAATGGGTCTCCATGTTTTCATCTCCTGTGAAGCATCATTATATAATCTTTCAGTACATTTTTTTAAAAAAAGAAAAAGACTAATCATGAGCTGCGCTGGCTCTTCGCAGAAAGAACGAAAAGAGGAATCCGCTTTGGTCGTTTTGAAGTATTTTGTTTTGTTCGGAGAGTTTTCTGAATTCTTTCCAAATGAAATGAAATTTCAAGGATAACTTTTAATAAGAGACAAAAAAGAACAGAAACGAGGACAGATGCTCCAATCAAGGACAAATTGTGATTTCCAGAAGTTCTGCTGTTGTTAATGTTGTGTTTTCATTTTCTTTATTTTTATTTTCTAAGAAAAAAAATGTGTGTTTGAGCAACAGATACCAAAGAGCCAAATGAATCCTTCTTTACTTTTGGCTCACCTTAACATTCAGGCGCATCTCAAAACAGTTCTGTGTCAAACAAAAAGTTGATTTACTTCAGTGAAACTGGAGCTTTAGCTTCAGAAAGTCGTTTATTTCTGTTGGTTGTGATGATTACAGCTTTCACCAAATTTAAACGAAACATAAACAGTTTCTCAGAAAGTTAAAAGATCACACAGGAACTTCGAGAAACATATATTTAAAACAGAAATGCCATGGAATTAGACTAGTGACAGTTATAAAGCATCCTCCTTGAATCCAAGCAAATTAAAGTTTAGTGGAAGGAAAAACTGCAATAGGAAAAGTTCCGAAAGCATTTAAGTACATAAAATTTAATTAATTTATTCACTCATTTATAATTTATTTCTTAAAATATAAATACATATTTAAATATAAATATTTAATTTAAAATAGAACTTTTTTTTATATTTCTAAGTCAGATTTATGAAAATGAACAAAAATAACTGCAATCCTCCCAAGAAAGTGGTTATCCATTTTGTTTGTGGAATTTGTTTCCCACTGCATGTTTTCCTTCCACTAAAGTTTCCCCTAATATGCTTGGATATATGACTCTGAGCAGCCATTTTGACAAAATGTGGCTTATCTTGTGTCTACAGAGAGAAGTAAAAGGACAATGGGGAAGTTTCTCCATGTTTATGACATTTCTGTAATAACTTCTTGGGAGATTTCAAACTGAATTAGTCATAAGGCTTATTTATTAAAATCAACAGAAATAAAAGCTTGAAATATGTCTCAAGCAGTGTTACTGAAATAAATAAACTTTAAATGAGATGCACCTATAGTTCACGACAAATCTGGTTGTTTTCTTTACAGATTAAATATTAAAAAGGCCTCAACTCCCTCCAGGTCCAGCAGTGCTTTGCTGCTGAAGCTGCTTTTCTTTCTTTTCTTTCTCCTTTTTTCTTTCCATCATGTGTGCAACGTGTGTGTGTGTGTGTGTGTGTGTGTGTCTTTGTGCAGCGGCAGGAAGATCTTGTCGGAAAGAAAACTCAGCACTGCTTTACATTGTAAAACTTTTCTTAAACCAGAATTAAAAAAAGCTAAAAAAAATCATGCTTTCTTCAAAACCAATCACCCTGCTCGCCTCCCTTAAACAGACTGCATAATGTTGCTGTGCACGGTTCTGCGTGGGCTTGTGTTTCTCTTTATTTTTTTGTTTTTTATTGTATTTGAAACCCACTGAGTTGTGGATTGTTTTAACCTGTACTCTTTCTACACAAGAATAATAATAATAATACTTTTTTAATGTAAACCTCTTCTTCTCTCCCCATTTGGATTTGTTGCGGTATTCTTTGTTCACTTTCAACAGTATGTTTTATAATTAAAATGATGACTTTACTGGTGAGCAATAGTAATTGGTCAAATTAAAAACCTCCATTGATCCTTTTGTGTGTTAAAGATCCTCACGTCTCTGTTCTCCTCTGTGAGTTTCATGAGTCTCTCTCTCTCTTGCTCTTTCTCTCGTCGGGTTTTCCACGCAGATCTCCCATGAAGAGGCTGTCAAATCCACATTAGCCTCATTAATTTAGAGAGCAGAGCATTGATCTCTGTTCGACCGGTCTGTTCACGGTGACACTCGTGGCGGGCCCCTCTAATTACGCTCCCCGTGTGCCGTGCTGCGGGTCGCAGGAGGGAGCCGCACTCGGATCGTTTGCTCCATGTTTGCTGTTCTTGGAACATGTCAGGTCCAGATGGCCAATCTGTCCAGCGCCCTCATCCTCTTTGCTTGCTCCTCTTCACCCACAATGCATTGCAAAAGTATTCACACCTTTTAGGTTTTAACCACAATGTGTTTGTTCACCTGCTTTTCCAACAATAAATATCAGAGTATTAGAGAATAAAACGCATCAAATTACAAGAATGTCCTAAAACTATGAGTAAATTCAAAATATAAGAATGTCATAGTATTATAAAAACAGAAATACAAGAATTGTACAAGAATAAAGTGGAAATAATACAAGAATAAAGTCAAATTACGAGAATAAAGTTTTATGACTAGTCAAAGTAATAGTCATATTATCTCAAGAATAAGTCAAAATGATAATAAAGTGGTATTAAGTTTTACAAGCATGAAGTTGAAATAATATGAGAATAAAGTAAAAAAAATATGAAAATGCTAATGTTACAAAGAGTCATGTAAACAGTCAAAAAAATGAAAAGACACAGTACTGCAAGAATAAAGTCAAAAAATGAGACTAAAGAAGAATGTTGTAGTATCACAAAAATAAAGTAACACAAGAATGAGGTCGTAGCATTATGAGAATAAAGTTATACAAGAATAAAGTGGAAATAATACGAGAAAAAAGTCATAGTATTACAAAAACAGTTGTTACAAGAATAGTCGTATGAATAGTCAAAATAATGAGAACAATGTCATTATTTACAAGAATAAAGTTGAAATATGAGAATAACATAATTTTCTTCTTGTAATATTGACTTTATTTTGATATTATTTCAACTTTATTCCTGTATAATTTTTTGACTTTATTCTCGTAATTGCATTTTTGTTTTCAAAACCAAAAAAGGCATTTTGTGAGGTGGAAGGAAAATAAGATCTGAAAAGTTAATCCATTAATCCTCCTTTACTCTAATACGCCAAAATAAAACAAACATTTTTCAATACATCGTCTGAAAACGGAAACACATTGCAACTTTGAGTTGATTTATTGCATAAAATACACAAACGTTTGTGTTTGTGATGCGAAAAACAGGAAAAGAAAACAATATAGTTTTCTCTTGAGTTTTGAAATGTCATAAAATCATTTCTCTCTGCTCTTCCTCCCCATCGGTGAGCTCCTTAAGTATCAGCTCACCGACGCCAATAAAGAGAATTTGCCATGATTCGCCATCTACCCGAGCAAATGGCTACACTTTTAGACTCGGTTGCCTATAAAATCGTGAACATTTTCTATAAAAAGTGTAATAAAAGTACATTTTATTGCAGGTCTGTCAGACTGCAGTAGTTGCAGCAGAAAGTACTTTAAAAAGCCAGACGGAAGCTTAATGTTTGTGTCAGGGTTATAAAGTTCTGCTCCCACACTGGAACACCATAAATGGATTTCTTTGAGTTATGCTGCAAAGTGCTTTGATAGAAATTTAGCTCAGTTGAAAATGTGGGACTCTGAGGTATCCGTAGTAAAAAAGTAATGCTGAATGATTCAGGTTTTTTTACTAAAGTCATAAAATTTCAGCGACTAGCATGATAGTCAGAATTTTACGAGAATAATAATGAGAGGTAACTAAAAATAACAGGAACTCAGTCAAAAAATTTACATGAAATCATAGAGCTGAGTCTGAAAAAGCTGAGGATCATGGTACATGAAGGTCGCCTTCAGATTAGCTTAGCCACCAAGGGTACGGAGCTCCATGACTGACAAACTGCATCCAAAAAAGTCCATAAAAATATAAATGAGAAAGTTTACAGAGGAATTACTTATTCAGAGTCCTGACTTCAATCCGGTGGAACACCTCTGGGATGAAAGATTGTCCAACATCAGTGTCTGACCTCATGCATGTGCTCCTGGAAAAATGTCTCATTTCTGAAACTTTTCTTCCTACTTTTAATGTTTACTGTGTCGGTTTTATTGAATTAAAGAAAATTATTTTGACTTAAAGATTATTTAAGTAACGTAAAACTAGTTTTTCTGAGCCAGTAAATTGGAAATAAGCAGAAGCACTGCAAAAACAAAATCTTAGCAAATAGTTTTGGTTTGGCTTCCACTGCAAATATCTCAATGTACTTAAAATTAGACAGAAATATTATTTTATGTCAATAATCCCTTAATATTGATGGAAAAGTTTGAGTTCCATTGGTGGAATATTCCACTTCTTGTTGCTTAGCAACCCCAGCCACGCCCAGCCTGTCACCTAGCAACAGTTCTAATTCCGTTGGCTGAATATTTCATTTATAACATGAGGAAATTGTCTTGTTTAAAGTAAATTTATCTATCAAATGGAACTAGAAACTACTTTTTCATCAATATTAAGGAATTACTGACATAAAACAAGCTCCTCTATTTTGCTGACAATTTACTTTTAAGTTATTTTTGTCTAATTTCAAGTGCACTAAAAACGAGACCCGACATACCTGGTAACATTTCGTATTTTTGCAGAAAGAAAAACACATCTCGAACAATTATGATACATGCAAGAGAATTCACTTTAAATTATCGAATCTCTTGTTTCCACAAATATTTTTAGGTTGTGGCATCTAAGTCAGCGCACTGACTTATGTGTGCTGTAAAATATATTTTTAGTTTTGAGATCTTAACAAAAAGCAAGTAACTCAAGACGTTATTAAAAGACAGAATTAGAAATATTCATGGGATGCCAGCTTTGTAGAGCGAAAAAGGGTTTCTTCTTCCTTACAAGTTGAATGAACCTGTGCTTCAGATATTTCCCGATGTGAGCCTTTTATCTTCTCGTGTTTCCCCCGTCTCCGTCCGCCTCCCTCCTCCTGTATCTGTCTTATCCTCCGCTGTTCCCTATGATCTCTGCAAATCAGTGTGGCTGAGCCGCGGCAGCACAGACAGCGCTGTTGTCTGCCTGTGAGCGGACCTCATGCATAATTCATGACGTTTAGGTTCCCAGTTGACCTGAGTCCAAACAGTTGGCAGCCCACAATACTCGCACAGATAGACCCCAGGAAGAAGACGTTTAACTAAAAATGAAAATAAACTGATTTAAGATTCATCAAGACGCTGTAAACAGAGCAACCGAGATATCATCTTCATCTCTTAGAAGACAACAAAAGCACGATTTACGACGTTCTTTGAAGTTAACACGGTAATTTGCAGGACAGATAACAGACGTTTATTAGTAAAAATTTGAAACGAACAAAAAGTCAGTCAGCAGAAAAATGTCAAACTTTCAGACCTACAGACTTTGCGGGAGGAGAAGGCAAACCTTGACGTATATTGTTTTATCTCTTGGAAGGTTTTTCTGATTGGCAGGAAAAAAGCAAAACAACCCGTTTCGATTCCCCGTGTTCCTCCTCCTACTCCTCCCCCTCCTGCTGGCCTTCGCTTCAAACAAAATGTTCCTCTAATAACTTTACCCAACATCTCTGCAGCTGACTCACAACCGATTCATTCTTTTTATGGAAGCCGCAGAAATTTGCTACAGCACTCCAGGTTGGTGCCATTTCTAATCACTTCTTCTTCTTTTTTTTCCATGTTAC
The DNA here is from genome assembly GCA_903066815.1 of Brachyrhaphis roseni. Classification (NCBI taxonomy): domain Eukaryota; kingdom Metazoa; phylum Chordata; class Actinopteri; order Cyprinodontiformes; family Poeciliidae; genus Brachyrhaphis; species Brachyrhaphis roseni. The sequence goes on from CAEFZY010006101.1 coordinate 24,942, forward strand.
CTAAAAGCATCTCCATTTTTAGAGTGCAGATTCCACTTTATCCAAAACACTTTACCCACCTCTATCAAACATGCTACTTCAGGAGAGAACAAACGGCTACTCCTTCTGTAAGCGTTCGTCATTTTTTAAAACCAGTCACATGTTCATCAGATCATCTGCTTCCTCCATCTGCTCCTAAAATACGGACAGAAAGGTTCATGTGGTGATCATTTCGAACACCGTCGCTGCCAACCAACTGCTGCTCTGTTAGCACGATTTATCAAGACACGTTTATTTTGGTTTAATACACCATGTCAGAAGCAATAAAGAAATCAGATAGGAACTTCTCACTGAAAAGATAAAGTTAAGACAGATAATCATGATAAAGCAATGTTAGCACATACTGTATCAATTATCTTTGAACCATCATCACTAGCCTCTATGTGGCCTCAACAAAGCAACAGCATCCGCTGCAGGGAAAATGTTATCTGAGACACCATGAACTGGAAAAGATAAATCCAAACTATATAATCCACCTGAGAGGAAGCAGCAGGCTGTACGGCTTAGATGCAGCTGATAATTATCATCTAGCGCCTTCATAAGACCCAAGCCTTGGAGCATAAAGTTCCTTTTTATGAAATTACATCCGTGGTGTTGTTAGCTTGCAGCAGATGACCTTTTCTACCTGGTTGAGTGAAAGAATGGCCATTCCCAAGACGTTATGAAGATTTATGTGGAATATATGAAACGTAAGTTATCATTTGTATGGTTAAAAAAAAATTTCAGCTGAAATTTGTCTTATAAAAAAAAAAAAGAATCCAATTATACAAGAGTATTTTCCTGAATACAGCTATAATAAATACCTAAATTATTCATATTTTTGGCAGATTTAAATATAGGTCCACCTCAAAAGATTAAACATTTTTGATGTTTCTTTTTATGTCTGTTGTAATTAAAATGCAATGCCAAAAGATTTTGGTTTTTCAGCCAACTCTTAAAAAAAAAAAAAAATAAATAAATAAATAAAAATTGAATTAAAAAAAAAAAAAATTGTTTCAAAAAGTTTGAATCCTTTTGTGTGCCCATCTTTCTTCAGTTTCAACTCTTTTTTTCCCCTTTGGAACAAAATTTATGACCCCAAAATAAATACATAACTCTTTATTTAGTTTAGATATTTGTCAAAACATTAAAACATTTGGTAAATAAGTAAATATTTTAGTTTTTCTTATGTTAATTGTACTTAAAATGGTATGTTAAAACATTTTATATTCTTAAATCTTATGGCATCTTATTTTTACTTCTTACATGTGTGAAACATGCATTTTTTTATGGTTTCATTGTTTGTTTGTTTTTTAGCCAATTCTCAAAAAAAATAAAAGAGCTGAAACAGAAAAATTAGTTTGAAAAAAGTTTGAAACTGAGAAAAGATGGGAAACAAACACAAAAAGATTTTAAATAGAAAAAGAAATTCTATTAGATCTAAAAAAATCTAATAGATTTTTTTCTATTTAAAAATCTTTTAAATAGAAAGATTTTTCTATTTAAAATCTTTTTCTATTTAAAAAGATTTTAAATAGAAAAAGAAATTCCAGGATTTTTTTCAGTTTCTTTTGAACACACTTTATGACCCCAATTTTGCTCCATAAATAGCTCTTCGTCTTGTTATTAAGGCTGCGTTCACACTGTAGCCTGAAGTGACCCAATTCCGATTTTTTTGGACGTAATGCGACCTGCATCTGATCTTTTCATGACAGTCTGAACAGATTCTTCTTGAATGCGACCCAGGCCTCTTGGGTATCGATTCGTTCAGAACGTCACTCATACTCGACAAACGTCACTATTCTGCGACCTGATATGCGGAAGCGGGAAGAAAACGACAACCATGACGGAGTATAATGAGGATTAAGTTGTTAATATGCTGGTTCCGGTCGGACAACGACTTCAAATGCGTAAGCTATGCTCCACTGTTAGCATCCATGTTTACTTCCGCAAACACTGAGCACTTCTTCTTCTTCTTATGGCGGTTGGCAGAAGGCTGAAGTTATTGCGCCCTCTACTGCGCATGCGGGACACTTTCAGGTAATTTGCCCGTTCACACTGTAGAACACATTCAGGTCGTATTTATTTTTTAATGTGTACGGCCACGGCAAAAAACCCCACATCAAGCTGCAGTGTGAAAAACACTTTGGTTTGAATTTAGTACCATTAACCCTGGCAAAGCATGGGTTAATGGTACAGTTTTGTTGGACAAACTGCTGGTGTTTTTACAGAGAAAGCTTATAGTACAAGTGTTTCCACTCTTTGGTCTTTCTTGTAACATTATGTTATTCTTACAGAAGAAAGACACATCTCAAGGTTCACTGGTGTTGCTCAGTAAACTGACTGACAACCCATCCCTACGTATCACTCTGATTCTCTGACACCAAAGAGAAAGCTCAAAGCTGACCAAAAATTTGCAGCATCTACTATTACATGAATTTTTCAGCTTCTTAAACGTTTTCATAAACGATGGAAAGTCAGTGGAACACCCACCTGACCTTTTATACTACAACATTGTGGATGACAACATAATTTGCATCAATTTGTTTGTTTTTGCATTAACATGTTTTTCTCCTCATGTCATGTGCGTTAATGTACCCTCACACCAAAACAGATGCTGTATTTCAGATTTTGCACAAATAACAAGCCAGATGGCTCTTCTTTTTTAGCCCCAAGGAAGTAGCACTCCGTGAGTGTAAGACCTTAAAAATTTGATTCATTATACCAAAGGAGAGGATTTCCTTTGCACATATACAAACTCTTGCATCTGGCAAACTGATGCAGAGACCTTTTAGGTTATGAGAACTCTAATAACTTAACGGCTAAAATCAGATGCAACACAAGCTAGAAGAGATCGAGAGCCATTTAACTAAATGACACAATCCGTTTTAATTAAAAGTAAGTATAAGTGTGCATTAATGACCAAAGCCAGGGAAGCAATTTAAATGTCAAAAGAAGACATGGATCTTAATCATATGTGGATACTTGCAATTATAGAAGAGAATCTGCTGTCAAAAGTCCAACTCTCTAATGATTTCTTATCACAGTGATTAAAAAAATGTCTTAATTGATGATTACAATTAAGACATAAATGAAAAAAAAAATTGTAGAACATTTTCTCCACTTTCAGTTAGAGACGCTGGTGAAAGTCTAAAATGTACGTCTGCTTATTTAAAGTTTTTCATACCTTTTACAGATTTCATAAAAATACTCTTGAAGGTTTTACTCACATTAAAACGAGTTAAAATCTTAATTCCAACCACCATTCCATGTTCCTGCTATCAATATCATTGTCGCTTGTTGTAGCTTTTGAGCTATTTTTAGTGTTTACATGTTTTTTTCCACTGTTAATGTTAAGATGCTAGTCCTAAGCTATCATCAGTAGTTCTGGTTAAAGTTAGCAAGCTTTAGCTTTTTAGCTAATCTTAGCTCATGACTATCCAGGTTAGCTTTATAATCAGTGCTCTATATCAATTTTTAATTATCTTTTGGTGGGATTTTTTAATTGAAAGTTTTCAACTTAAAGCATTCCTTTCTTTTGTTAAGTTTTGATCATATGTGAGATGTGCATTTTAAGTATTTCTCCCCACAACTTAACATAAAAATACTTGCCTGTCTACAGAATTGAAGTGAGCATTTTAAGGACATGGAGATGAAGTGTTTTGCTAATAGAATATGAAATGAAGTTAAAATGGCTTTGAAAGAATTTGTCCTTGACAGCAAATTTAAGAAGACATGAAAATATTAAGCACTGAAGATCGATGATATCCTGACCCTGTACCAAAGAATTGGTCAAAGGAGAAAAAAGTAATTTTTTCAAATTGAGTTTTCACTGTGGGATAATTTAAAGGCACTGCTGAACACTGCAAACGATTTGAAATATAAAAAGGTAAATTGTCATCAAAGATGCTGAAGGAGGAAAATATGTTTAAAAAACACAAATGATTGCTTCATGCAGATAATAACTTACCTGTGGTGACTGAACCTCTGACATTGCTGTTGAACTTGATGGATAATATTAATCATATTTGAGGCTCTAAGGCTCCACAATATGGAAATAAGCCTTTTCCAGCTCACTTCAAAAGAGAAGGTTGATAGAAAAATTATGGTTACCCAACAACCCAGTTATACAGTATTGATGTTTCTGCCACTAAAATACTCTTAGGTTCATGAGACATTTGATGATGAAGGAAAGCAAACATCATATTCATGGGACGGAGTGCATACTGGAGGATATGGATGAAAAACATATCAGTTTTATATCAGTTGATATCAATAATTATTTCTCAGTCTTTTGTTTTAAATATCTGAAATAAACTGGTGGCGAGAGCCTTTCTGTTCTACCCATAGTTTTTACTCCAGTACATTTTTTTATTTTTAAGCACTTATGAGGCAAGGTTGTTTCCTAGCAACAGTCTGGCTGTTGCTAGGTAACCACAGAGCGACTGAGTTGGTCGATGCAGCTAACTTTGCTTAGCCTTTATGTATGGAGTTCATTGAAACGATTGAATATTCTATCAAATATCTGTTGATATTGATCATCTGTCTATTTCGATATATAATTAATATTGGTTTTAATTTTTTGACCAGCCCTAACATACGGTTGACCAAATTCTAGATTGTTTGGTTTATCACTGGAAGTGGAAAAATGATGCAAATTTACTCCACTGTATAATGTGAAGCAGCTGGGATGAGATGATCATTCTCAGCTGGAAAGACGAGGATTTCTTGTGGCAGAGGAGAGAAGTTCAGACCTGGTCAAGAATCAAGAAAGCCAGAAGGCTTTTTGGGGGCGTCCCACACTTTGGGAACCACTGGTATAGTCCAATCAAGCACCTGAGGGTTGTGGTGAATAAACAAATCTATCAAGTTCGAATTGCTAACAATCGCCTTCTAGTTCAGTCCATAACTCAGCTAGTTAGGTCTGGTTTTAGTCATCATTTTATAATCAATGTATGACTGATAAAGATGATTACACTAAGCATTTTCACACCACACTCGTCAGACACTTTCTGCTACAAGCTATGAAAGAAGGAGCAGCTTTTTCTGTCTTACCATCTTGTAGCAAATCTCATGATCTTTGCAGATGCTAAACCTCTTTCTTGGGAAAACCCTTATTTGACAGAGGAAAGATGTGAAATAAGCCAATTTGAGTCCAAATACTTATATAACGACTTTCTGAGGAGTTCTCAGGTTTTTCTCCTCCACAGAGCTTTATGGAGCAAAGCAGCCCGACTGTTAGCGGATTACGCAACTTGATAGTGGAATTAAGAGTTTTGTGTTGCCGCTGAAATGTTAGGTTTGAAAAGCAGAGAGAAAATTTACAAAGAATGATGAGAATTAGGCCGATCTGATGCATGAATGATGCACACTTTGCAAAATGGCTTCTTTTTTTTTTCTAGCATGATAAAATACATCTAATATTATCCAACTTCTGAATCTTTTCCAACCTGCTCCACATTTTAACCAGACATGACCTCGTTGGTAAGGTCACGTTACCTTCACTGGATGGGTTTGCTACATTTTTTAACGAGATTCACGTCACGACTTTAATATTATACTATTACACAACAGTTGAATCCTATGTTTGAACTGAAGCATGACGTGTGATAGTATTTGCACCACTCACATTTTTCCACACTCCATTGCGTTTTATTTTAATTTTATGACAGACTGTTTGGACAAAAATAATTATGCATGGTTTTCAATATTTATTGGACATAAAAATCTGAAAAGTTAGGCCAAAATCATTGAGGTAGACCCTCTTTTTCCAATTCTTCTTATTATTTTTATTTGGAAAGAAAAATGAAAAGCACACATAATTATTTCTTCCTTTTTGTTGGTCTAAATATCACAAAGTCCAAATAAAATACATCTGTCGCTACAATCACAATAACAAATTTTGTTGGAAGAGAAATTGTCCCAGAAGTTATTGTGATAAACAATAATATTGTTATTTTGAGACCATTTTCAAGTAATACAACAGTAATGGCGTTTTAATTCAATAATACATTCTAAACTGGAAGACATTTTAAATGTTCAAAAATAAACAAAACATCAGAAACAACAAATAAAATTAATTATGAAAACAATGTAAACACATTATGCTTTGTGATATTAATTATGCTCAATTTCAATTAATTACATAAGATGCTTATTTTCTAAATTACAGAAATTGAAGTGTGATAAGCATTTGCGTGAACTTTTATTCACCCTTTCATGTTCAACATTGTGTTCATGATGATCCACTGAAAAATATATGTTCCTCTCACTCAGGTTTACTGACAGGATGATCATAATTAATAAAAAAAGTCAATGTATCCTCAAATGTCATTTTCTTTTTTTGGTTTGCAAAAGGAAGAAAGTTGAAAGACGGTACAAGATACATTACTTATTGAACTGTTTTTCAGTGTTTGTCATTAAAAAGTGTATCGTCTTTGTATCAGTTGAAGTCTCTCCATCTCACAGGGTGAAATTATTTGTAAAAGTTATTTATTTGGCATCGGTAATATTTTATTTAACTGAACATAAAATATTCTCAGTCAGAAGGTTTGCTTGATTCTTAAATATGGAAAACAAATAAGGAAAAATGAGATGAGGTTAATTAAAAAAAACTAAAAACTAATCATCCTGATGCAATGTGGTGAATTTCACACCTTTGAGTCAAAAATACCTGAACTATTCAAACCAGAACCTCATCAGAAATGATCCACAACACAGAAATCCATTTAAATTCCTCAAATTTAGCCAAAATGAAAACTTTGACTGATGAGAAACAGTAGCTTTGGTTCAACCCAATCACATTTACAAGAAAATACAAACATCATTTTTTAAAAACAGTTCATCAGTTCAATGAGAAGGTGCATAAAGAAAGTCAATAATGCATTGATTTAATTGGACACGTTTACAAACTGAATAAAAGCTCAACAAAATGTCAGGAGATTGTCTTTGTTCATGTGCAGAGAAAACTTGCTGTATTTCTGTAAAGTTGTTGATTTGTGTAAAATGTAGTGAGACAATTGCAGCCTCAAAATGAATTTTAAATTGGACAAAAATATGGATTTTATAGCAGTTTCATCATCTCCGAATATTTAATTGTCTTTTATAAGAATAAAATATTAAAATCTCAACACTGGTTTTTACTTTTCTCCAAAGAAAAGATTTTGAATCGATTCATTCGTGTTGTTTTGCTTATTTAGCTTCATAAGGTGCGAATCGCTTTGATGTGTTGGCAAATTAGAAACAGGAAAGAAAAAAGGGACTAATTAATCCTGCTGAACTCTGTTATTTTAAAATTCTTCTAATTTAAATGACTAGAACAGCTTTGCTGGGCTGACTGACCTCATAGTAACTTCTGGAACAATTTCTTTCAGAAATAGTAAAACAAACAAACAGTAACTTCTGTTTAGAGCTAAATATGTCAAATATTATGCATCTTTCACAACTCAGTTCAATTTCCAGACCTCCAGAGGTTCAAAGTTCATCTGTTTAAACTATTATGCAAATATAAACAGCTTGGAAATGTCTTCATTTATTTTTGTGAATGTTTTTCTGTACTGTTTTAGAACCAATGTCATTTTTGATGAATATTTTCAATGTTCATATTGATCTTTGAACATAATTTTTTTTTAACAGAGATTTCACAAAAAAGATTTTATATTTTACAATTGTTCCTCACTGTCAATTAAAACTGTCAATTAAAATCTTCACATTTTCCTTCAACATTTAATAACAATTCTAAGACATATATTCATAAAAATCTGAGGTAAGATGAAGCTTTAATTAATAAAAAGCCTGATGTTGAAGGTCATATTCAAGTGCAATATATGCATTTTTTAGAGTAAGCTAGAAATAACCTTTATTGTCCGTCAAGGAGGAAATTCAGGTACACCAGCAGAAAAGTGACAGACAAGATGAAGTATATAGATTCACACCAAGGTAATGGAACAAGAAAAGAGACAAAGTAAAGGTAAAAGCAAAAATACAGCTTTGACAGAAGAATATCACGTTTTCAACCTTTGGACTCCCCTGCATGTTATTGCTTATATAACATGCAGGACACAACGATGGAGGGCAAAGAGACGATTCGTTCACATGCTGTTCACAGCCGCAATGCCACAATAAAACGATTCCCTTAACTAAATGAAACCTGGAGATGTAGAAAAACCATTAAAGAACAACTCAAAAACACTTTTTTCCTTGCTCTCTGTGTCGGCTACGCTATATGTAAGTCGTTGCCATAGCAACTGACGACAACGACACTTTATGCATCAGGTTTCAACACCAAAAAACACTCAAACATTTCCCACACACAGGACAGAACCACTTCCCTCAACCCCGCTATTATTTCTTTTAAAGCTGCGGTTGTGTTGTAGTTCTGAGAAAATCGGACCTATGCGTCCGTCTCCACATCGTCAAACTTCTAACTTTGAGGCGTTTTCGTGGTTTTTCCTTCGACTTACTTTGTTAAAACCCAGGACAAAATTTCAATAAAGTCTAAAGGTGTAGACAAAAGACTTTTGCATGAACAAATGTGTGCAGTGTTTCCTACATAAGTGCAAAAAAAATGTCATTTGAGAGCAAAACAAAGCAAAATCTTTTTACAGTGTAGCCGAGAAACTACAATACAAAAATAAAATAAAATTTCAAAAGGGAATCTGAAGCTAAAGTATTGATATTACCAACTTGGTATCAATATTTTGGATTGATCCAAAATATTAATTCCACTATCAAGTTTATTTACTATGAAGTCATGACATAGTGACAGTTTTATCAAATACATAAAAAATAAACTTTTGTAAAAGTTACTGCAGCTTTAATAAAACAACTAGAGCTTCTCTGGTCACTCTGGCTCCATCTTTCTCCATTTGTCTCATACTAGCAAATGAAGCAGAGAACTTACAGTAACTTTGCTAATGAGGGGAAAGATGCTATCTTCACACAGCTAAGCTCAGACATCTTGCGCCTTCAGCTATTTTCAGGGTGAGTGAAGCTTGTTTTCATCCAACTCTATTATTTCGCTCTCGCTCTAGGACAGATTCACTTTTAAATCGCTAACACGCACTGGGCTTGTTTACTCCCATGTTTTGTCTACGAATCGCCGTCCTTGGTACCAGATGGCGAAGGTATTAGTGTTGCTCCACGGAGCCGCGGCTGCTCAGGCAACGTGTGTTGTTTATATCAGAGCTGGGCTTCTCTCTGAATTCATCTGAATGCCCGGCAGCTGAACAGCTTTGTGCACCTTGTTGCTCATTGGTTGTTCTGAGTTTGACCCCCAGATTGAAATGGGATTTGTTAAAAATGGTGTTGGAGATGACGGCGCTTTTTATGACTCAGCCTTGACTCTGTTGACCAAAAAGCAATGAAGTCAGACTGCTGTTCGCTGGGCAGTGGGTGTTGGAGATGATTTAACGCTAAAAAGGACGGCATAAAACCACAACAGAGCGTTTTAGCTGGAAGAATGTAAAGCTGCAGAGAAATACTGCAGCTGTAAGAAGTGTAAATTAAGCCATGTAGGTGGTAAACTCCACCTGTACTTAGCTGGATGTGTTCATATCTAAGGTCTTACTTTACCTGATTTTGTTGCTTCATGTAGTGACTCTCCAACATTTAAAAAAAAAACCCAACATATTCTCAGCTGAGAATTATTTTGAGAGAAGATTTTTCTCTTGCGTCAAGAACAAAATCACATATTTGTCATATTAGTCGCCTGCTGTCGATTCAAAATAAGCAATAAAGTACTCTCAAAAAAGAATAAATAATACTGTTGTTTCAACTTTTTAACCCTTTTTACTCTGTGTGCAGTCACACACTGATCTCACATGAGCTTTTATGACATTGTTTTTGGTGTGTGGTTTCGGGAACCGACGGTCTGACGGGACAACTTCACTTTGCCTCTGTCCGACCGTGACATCTGCTGCGCTCCTCCTGAGCTTCAACATAAGACCACATGTGGATTAAATGAAAAATAGAAATAAAACTAATGTGGGTTTTTTTATTTTCTTCAGTTATTAAAAATGATTTGATTTTATTTCTAAAAATCATGATTTTATCTGATTGCTTTGACTCACATTTTTTATTAAAACCCTAACTACCTTGTATTAACAAATATGTTTCTGAAACTGAGCTCTTTATGTATTATTTCGTTTTGAATATCTAATGTTTCTGTTTTATATAATAAATGTATTGTAAATGGTGAATCTACAAAGTACCAACTGGGTCAAAAACTAATTTTTCTGATTTTTTTTAATCACAAAGAATGTAAAAGACAAATCCATAATGTTTCAGTGATGGATACGGATGGAGAACCTACATAGATTTGTTAATAATTTGTGTAAATAATTACCAGTTTAGATGTAAGCATAACAATAAAACTTACGTGAAATATGAAAACAAAGCGAAAATGCAATCTAAAATAAACGGCTGGAGTTGCAGCATTGCTTCGCTGGCATAACTCTGACACAAATTAAAAACAATACTTCATCCAGTTCTGCAAGGACTGCAAAAGAGAGACTCGTTTTAGAAGACTGTTATGTCTAGATGAAAGCAAAAAAAGAAAAAGAGAAAACACGGCACAAAAGAAGAATGTGCAGCTTTTACGAAATGGGCTGCATGTGTAATCTGTTAAAAGAGTTGTTTATGGTCACAAACACTGATTACCCTCCACTGCAAAGGATGAATTTTTAAAGGCGCTGCTGGAGCCTGAGGGCAAACAGTAACACAAGCGCTTTGACTGTTGTTTACAGAGGCCACAGTAATTACAGCAACCTTACTTAGACATTGAAGATGTTCCATCTATCTATCTATCTATCTATCTATCTGAAGGAGTCATATGGAGGCTGCCTGCTGGAGCTAAATGTGGTTGTATAAAATGCTAAACGGTCTTCTTTTCTATAAAGCCTTTGAAAGTGTATGAAAAATTCATTAGTGCATTTTATACTAAAATAGGGAGCATCAATTTTATCAACAAAACCATCTTCCTCTAGGATTTGATGTGAATAAATTATTTTTGTGTGTTTTCATGCCCATCGGCTGTGGCTGTAAAATCATTATCATTATTCTCCTTTTAACTGTGAAATAAATAAAACATGGAATATAGGTGGCACGCAACCATTTAGAAACATTTTTCTAATCTTAATCTAGAAGCTGCTTCATTACTACGTTTCACATGATGAATGCTGAAATTGGCCTCCAGGTTTTCAGGAAAGGCTCATATTCATCAGGTAAGCTGTAATTTTACCTTTCAATGTGGATTCTTACCATTTTGTAGAATTGTATCCCTTCGTAGCTGAAAGCAGAGGTGCAAGGCATTTTGGGAAAGATACCAGGTGAGAGGGGAAGTTTCCAACATCCTAGATTTTTCATTTTGGGCCACATTAAGATTACGAATGTTCTCAAACCGTTGTGGCGAAATGAAATGATGATAAAACTACCCAATAAGCAGCGGCGGTTTCGGATATGGGCGACATGGGCAACCACACCTCCTCCCCGCTCCCTCAGAGGTCAGGTCAGAGGTCAACCAAGCACTCAGAAATGTTCCCTGAAAATGTAGCTAAACTGTTAACGGATGTTAGAGAAAGTTTAGAAATCACATTATGACTGGCGCACACTCGTGGGTTAATTTGCCCTCCTCAGTGTCTGACAGGAGAGGTGGGTCAGATTTGCCCAGTGTATTGTCTTGAAGGCATGCAGGCAGGTTGTTTGTGAAGCTATGTTGTGTGTTTTAATCAGTGTGACTAATTGCAAAGAAATAAGTGTTGAGGAAAAGTATTTTTGGAATGCATGTTCTAAAGTTAATTATTTAAGTTAAGGTTTGCAGATTATTTTGTTAATGTTTGTTTATGTGCTAAAGTCCTTAAGCATTAAAATGTAGTAAATGTTAATATTGATTACATTAGATTAATAGTCTAATTTCATATAGAAAGGTGGGTCGCCCAGGGCGCCAGACAGTTTAGGACCGCCTCTGCCAATAAGAAACAGTTTAAATTTTGATACGTAACTGTCTGTAACTTCTTAAAACTAAATAATACTGACCATTTCTTCATTCTAGTGTAATATACAGATAACTGCTTTGACTTGATTGATAAAAACACATTTAAGGACACAACTGTTAAGTTTCTAATTCAGCTGGGTGTTGGGACGAGGGGAAAAGTCTGAGCTTTTCAGTGTCAAGTCAAAAAAAAGAGCAATGGATGTGTTTTGTTTCCATTGTTTTACGTCTTCAAACCATGCAAACAACTTCTGAGATGATATCCATCCTTCAGCATGGCTTGCAGAGGCTCTTAATTTAGCTCAAACCTGCGAAAACAGACAAATAGCGATCCGTGGTGCTGCTAGATTCATGGTGATTAGTGAGCTTTTGAGCTGCTCTCTGGAGGAGACATACGGGCTGACAAAAATCCTTTCAATCGACTGTGCAATCTAGTAATATTGATTAAATCACTTAGCCGGAGATGTTATTACTGCGTGACGAGTTAATCCATCTTACACTCATTCAAATATCTGCTGGTGTTTTGAAGCCGCACAAATGGGCCCGTGGCTGCACTCCAAGCCGCTCATGCAGTTTTTATGGCAATCTGCGAAGCCGTGTTGGGCTCTGTCGTCTCTCCGCAAACCTGTTTCAACACCAGCAATCTGAGGCGGTCTCAAACCAAACTATAAGAAGATAATCTCTGCATGAAAATAATGAAAGAATCCAAAACATTGCAATCATTTTATTTTATTTTGAGTAGAAATTGTGCAGAAAAGCATAAAAAAAACAATGATTTACAACTAATTTACTGCAAATTACATGAATCCATTCTCTAAATTCATGAGAATAAAACAGCTGAATCCCCTCGTTAGCATGTAATTCAGATTTTAAGGTCGGAACGAATCACTCATCTTGTTCTGGTTTATTGGAGGAGGACTGGATGGCTGAATTAGGACATCCCTAAGTTATTTTATAACCAATATCATGCTAAAAAGTGTAATTGACCTATTTTAAATCTCTGGAATTAACCAGAGTTGATCAGTTTTAGCACAAAGTTGAGGCTTTGAATTACGCTTTAATTACCTTTAATTATTCATAATGGGTGTATCAACCTTGAATTTGAATGTAATTGGATATCAATTAGTGTGTATCTGTGTTTACTCAATGAAAGTGAATTATAAGCTTCAAATGTCAAGACAATGTCACCTCTAAGCTAATTAAGGGGGAAGTGATTGGTTTATGGGATTATCCTTGATAAGTAAGGATTTTGGAGACTGTCTGAAACCTTTTGGAAACAAGAAGCTGAACTTGAACATAAACTTTCCCTTCTCAGGTCCTTTTATGACCAAAACAGGAGCTGTGGTCAGTTTGGATGCATCGTTGTTAGCAAAACAGTTTTTTTCCTGCGCAGATTCGATTAAACCAGGTCTGCCTTTGTGGTGTTCATGGACAGTTTCTCAAGGTTTAACCGTAGAGATAAATGGATTCGGTTTGGAAACCTCTCCTCTTGACTTTTTGCAGATGATGAGATTCTGTTGGTGTCTTTATTAACTCTAGGAAAACATTGGAGAAGGTTCATGGTTTTCAAACAGAAAAAGGTGGACGGCTCCGAACAGGTTGAAAGTGAGTCTGTGCCTCAAACGGTTCAGCAATCGGTCGGATGCAGCAGAGCCAGCCTGGACTGGAAGCTGCGGTTTTTTTTTTTCTACTTCAAAGTGGCAAACTTTCTATTATTCCTGTCTGCATTTGATACAGCAATGACTTCCACACTTCCTGTTTCTGTGCCCTCTGTCCTTTTTTCAAAGGTCGCTACAAGCTGCTTTTTTCAGCTTTAAACGCAACATGAACGCTAAGATGCTAACGCCAGACATGAAACATGCTACTGTGCAAATCTGCATGCTGGTGCAGGTAATGTTAGCTAAATCATGACTGGTTCATGCCAATAGATCAAGTTAAACTTCTTAGCAAGAATAAACGGTAAAACTTTATTTGAAGTGGGACTGACATAACACCAGTCATGAACATGAAGGAGTATTAATCACGAATATTTATGAGTTGTCGTTAAATAATGACACTTTTAAGGCAAAGTTGACACTTTTAATTTACTTTCTATGCACATTTTAATAGAACTTTGCATTAAAAGTGTAATTATTGACCAAATAATGCAAAGTTTACACATTTAATGGACTTTTAATGCATCTTTTAGTGCATTAAAAGTGTCATTATGACACCCCTTCAAATAAAGTGTCACAGAATAAGATACTCATTTTGTTGTCGATTCAGGCAGAGTACCAGTTACATTTACTTGAGTAACGTTTTTTATAGCAGTAGTTTTGCTGCACTGTACTTTTTTCTTTTACTTGAGTAATATGAGTTAATGCTACCCTAATATGCGGTTGTACTACTGGCGTAGATTGTTTTTTGTATTTAAAGAAATAGATTTCAGAAATTGGAAACATAGATTCTTAGAGTTCTGCTACTGTTTATGCTCATATGAGCAGTTACTGTTTATTTTGTATTAATAAACATGGATATTTTTATTTGAAAGGTTACAAAAACATTTATGTATTTACATTAAATTAAAAGCCCATTTGCTGTGCCCCCCATTTTCAATTCCTCCACAGGGAAGTCTGGAAAATTTTAATTTAATCTCCATTTCCTCCTTTTCTACATTAGACTAAAGTGAAGCACAAGAAGTTAAAAAAATCTATTAAATCTCTTTCCATTCAGCTTCTGGAAACTTTCTTAGACTTTTAAGCTGTTTTAATTATAGCAGTTTTGATTATTTTCTTATTAGAGAATTATGGATGGTTCAAAGTAAATTTTGGTGGAACTGAAGTAATGAACAGCAAAAATCAAATCTGGTAAAATAACATAAGAGAAAAGATGAAGTCTAAGAAAAGCAACTACTGAAATTAACTGGTGTGAAGCAAGTAAACAAATGAAAATAGCAAGGTGACAAAGCTAATTAAAATCCATAAACTCAGAAGTGGCAGAAAGTCGGTGTTTTTTAAATCATATTTTGCAGCTGCCTCTTTTAAACCCCTTGTAAAATGCTCAGAACTTCCTATTTTGATCATTTAAACTCTAAAACACACCTGAATATGCATTAATACACACAATAAAAACAGTCTTGGTTCTACTGAAGAAACTAATATCTATGGTTTTCCTTATCTAGTGAATGGTGCCTCTGGATTGGCTGCTCTGCAAACGCCACTAGTGAAGTAGCATTGTGGCTAACTATCTTAGCTTCAGAAGCTGCATTTTATTTCATATGTTTTACATATTCTGTACATTTAAATAATTTGGCGCAGAATGAATTAAATATATGAATATGCAACTTTTGAGCCATGAATAAGCAAGGGATCCACGGTTGATGTTTGTTAGCTAATAATAAAAACATGTATTTGAAGTATTAATTCAAAATAAATTCATTATTTTGTTCTTCTGTTAATATGACAAAGAATTTAGAAACACTAAGTCATTTCATGGAGCTTAACTTCACAAACACAAACAAATTCAATGGACATTTCTCCTAAAGCTGTTCTTACAGCATCGCTTCATAGTTTAGAAAGTACCGATGTAAGTTTTGATCTTCAGCAGAACGTTTTGTTTCCGAGCCAGCAGCAGAGCAGCACTTATCGTCAGCGCCGGTATCAACACGGACGTCCTAGTGAGCCTCTTGAGGAGCGCAGACAGCGCGGTTGGCTTTGGGGGACGGTGGAGAGTTTGACCCTGGGTCAGAGATTCCTGCTCCTCCGCTGTCAGGACAACATGGCAGACTTCAGCCAGAACCTCCAGAGCGGCCCGCTGCCCCGCCTGCACGGCACCGCTCATGTAGCCGCACCATTGGGTGGCGGTCTCAGTGCCGGCCCAGTGGATCCTGCAAAACCAAAAACATCCTTAAATCGTCACAAAGGATTTTGTCTTTTACATTCAAATCAACACATTTAGAATCACAATTACAGGTAGATCTCAATAAATTATAATTACTTTAGCAAATATGATTTTTAAGCTCGTGGCTTTTGTTAGAATATTCCATAATCCAGTGTTTCTCAAATTTTTTCATTCTGAGAAACATTTAACCCATTAAACACTCACAACCCTCCGATTTGAAACTTCCCCCACAATAACACAACATCTCAATATATCCAACCTGAAATCAAAGTATTGGTTTCTGAACTATTGAGAAGCCTTCATGTTTTGTAAATGTGACAAAACCATCAACAAGTCGAGGGCCTTTTGAGTTATTTACAAATTCCCAATATCAAACAAATAAAACATAAAAATAAAAGTTGTGTTATTAGCTTAATTTTAGGGTTATTTGTAATTTAGAAGCAAAATAAAAGAAAAATAGGTTCAAGTTGCTGTGGCACCATTGAATATAAAGATTCTTTACCCATTTATATCAGCTGGATTTATTAAAAAGATACATCACTTTCAATCAAATAAAAACAACAATAGCTGTTGACGTGACCTGGTTTTAAGCCACTTACTCAATTATTTTTATCCACAGTCATTTGGTAAGCTAACTTCACAGTTTGTCACGGCCAATAAACGGTTGTTTTCTTTGCAGATCAGTACAATCTGAGAAAGACTTCATGAGACCAATGGAGAAGAAGGTTAATGTAGCTTTTTTAAAAACGGCTGAGACTAATTACCATCTGTCTTTTACAGGTCAATTCCACAGAAAATCAGACACACATGTTTACACCTAAGGCCAGATTTGAATCTCAAATTAACCTACTTTGCGGAAACATTCAAAAATTGTGACACAGATCTAGAACATTTCCTGCCTGATACGGTCACTAACTTTGCTCTTCATTAGTTTTGTGTTCAACATTCTCAACTAATTAGGATAAGCTTGTTCAGTGCAGGAGAGCAGAATATGTTGCTGCTCCTGCTTGGGTTTGGTGTCGATGCTGCAAACATGAACACACTGCTGACAACAGGAAGCAAATTTACAACATTCGTTATTCAGAAAGAAAAAAATGACAAATGTTGAAAGAGGAAGAAATTTATTAAGCAGTTTGTTCTGGTCAGATTAGACAAACCAACATAGAACGTTTTGACTTTGTGCCACAAAATATGTCAAGGAAAACTAATACTGTACAACACCCTATGGTAAAGCACGGCGGTGGCCGGAACTTGGAAAGGAAAAGGAAGCTGGTCAGCTTTGATGGAAAGATGGATTGAGGTAAATATGGAGGAATTGTGCAAGATAAAACTACTTTGAGTCAGTGGCATAAATTCCCAATAACATACGTTGAGAAAAGTGAAATGTTAAACAGGGTCTTATAGATTTGCAAGATGTCGGTGTATAACCATGAAACAGACATGTGCGATGCAGCATATTTTGGTACTGGTCCAATAAATATAGGGCCATTATTGTTGACACTGATATCGATGCGATATCTTATTTAGGTTTGATGTAGCATTGCATTTTTGACCTGTGGGTGTTCTTGTGGTTTTTCCTCTGAATTTTTTTGTCAAACAGAATAACGACAGACTTTATAGGCTTCTACAAAATTATTTAATAACATAGTGACATGATAAACAAATGCAACAGAAAGGCAAAGCAAATTTTTAGGCACTCTTTTTAAACAAAAAGCAAAAAATTACTACTGCAGAGCAAAACAAAACCTTTTCTGGGGTAGAATTGACAAATTACAAGTAATTCAAAAGGAAAAAGCATCAATTTTATTACACTAGTATCAATACTGATGTGGTGTTGATATTGATATTTCTAATTGATCCACCCACCTCTACCATGCAATATAAAACATACAGCAGCATGTAACACACACACATACACACACCTAACGCACAGACAAACTGTGCGTTAGTCTGGAAAATAACTCCATGCATTTCCAGACTATTCTCCCAGCTGGAGATGCTATAAGCAAAATTCACCAAATCAGTTATTATCCACTTCATACGTCCTCTGCTGCTCTGTTACTGCAGAGAAATCTCTTTTCATTTTAATTAATGTGCCACCTATAAGACAATATGCTGCACCTTTACCATCCCATCTCCTTCCTTCTGCCATCTGGGCTAAAAGGTTCTTCCTCTGAACTTTTTTCAAGTCAAGGTTATACAAAGAAGGGTGAACAGCAAGCGTTATTCTTATTTTTCCTCATTTGTTTTTTAAAGAGAACTTCCTCTACTGTCTTTGAGTAAAATCTGTGAACCATCTTTTTCTGGTTTAAATTGTTGTCGTGCCAAATAGCTGAAACAATACATACTTGCAACCAATTAGTTGGTGAGAGAACCCGCTGCGTTCAGCTGGACCATTAGCAACTTGAAATGTTGATTTACTCCCCCGAAGTTAGATGCATAATTATTGCTCAGAAGACAATTCATGCTAGCAACAGCAGATACTTGAGGTAAAAACCTGACATTATCTTATTTTAATATTTGTTTAGTGCACAAAGGTTGGAAGTAGTAACTTGAGAAAATCTCATTTTCCATGCTGACATGGTAAGTCCAGCAAAATAAACGAAATGTTGCTTTGTTTTTTTATTCCTTTTAAGTTCAGACTGAAGTCACTCATGCTATCTAAACAACTATCTTCCAGCTGGCAACAAGTTGATGCAATGAGTAGCTTCTCCTTTCTTAAACATTCATGAGGAAAGATATCCTGTGGTCATGGAAAAAATGTTAAGAAGGCTACAATTTTTTGGCATAAAGCAAAGAAAACAACTAAGAAAAATGTTCAAACTAGTAAAATTGAGTTACGAACTGACCAACACATCTATGAGGAAGAAATGTGGACGGAAAAACATTTCTGAATGACCAATGGTCACTTAAACGTTTGGTGAAACCACATTTTTGAATTTCCCACTCAGCCCCTCCAGACTAGCGGCAGCAGCAATTAGCTGCATGTCTCCTGAGCCCATCATAGGAACTACTTCTCAGCCCAAAGCTAATAAAAATGTTTGTAAATGACATAATAGAGACGTGTTGTGATGACGTACTGAGTCTTGGAAAGCGCAGAAGCTTCTTAAAGAGACAGAACACAATTTCAAGATGTCAAATCACAAACTCAAATTTCTTTTACGTTATGTTCGATATATAAAGAATTTTTATAGCAACTGAAGGTGAAAGTTTCTTGATTATGATGAAAAAAATACACATTACCACCCATGTATCCTTGTCTGTCCATTTATAATTATCCACTACTTTGTGTCTATTATTACATAAAATCCCAATGAATATATTGAAGTGTGTGGTTTTAAAGACACAAAATCTGCATTTCGAAGGCAATAAGCACTTTTGAATGGTGATGAATGCCTTTTTTAATAAAATCTCTATTCATTCATTTCCCTTTCAGTTGTGTTTAGGTTAGTTAGTAGCTGAGCTGAGATCTTTGTCCTTCCTCAAATCCCCTTTGATTACCATCTTTATGAATCATTATGAACTTTCTGTAACTAAAAGTACAAGTAAAATCAAGTCTATTATTATTATTAAAAGAATAAGGACATTTTCTTGTGGCAGCAGGAAGAAATTAAAGTACTGGAGGACCTTTGAGGTTGTTCATGTCAGTGTATGTTGTTAATAAAGCAAAATGGTGAGCAGTTGCCCTTTGCTGTGCATGACTTGGAGTTAATAAAGTGAAAATGAATAAAGCTGTAGACTGTCTGGAACTTCGCAGAACTTTCTGCTCCGATGGTATATAATCAAAAGTGTTTCCATGTTTTTATAGCAGAAATCAATTCTTATTATGACGCTTTTGCCTCGACTGATTTCCCTTTGAGGTCGGCTCCAGTCAGTCAAAGCCTGTTAAAGTACTTAACAGAAAGCGCCCGAGTTGAAATGTAGCGGTGATGACTTAATAACCGCAGTGCAAATATTTTCTTCCACCTGCAAAAACACAGCAAACGATGAAAAGGAAAATCTATCCCCCTGATGGTGAGCGGTTCACATGCCCTGCGGCAGGAACATGCTGCCTCCATCAGCACGCTGGCAGCCGCGCCTCTGTTGGTTTTCTCACAGATGACTGTTTTCATCATATGCAGATCATTTGTATGCATTCTGTAGCGTATTATACCTCATTTCCCAAAACTAGCTGTCTGAGCCAATCCGGCTCTCTCCACACTTGATTGGTCGAACTCAGAGCACAAGTTAGCTTCCCATGTGAGCAACTGTTGCAGCTAACTCTACAGCAGCTAAGCAATGTGTGTTTGTGTATAATCTGAATCTGTTTGCTGCAAATACACAAGAGGACGCCTTTTATTCCTGCTTATGCATCGTCTCTGTAGCCAGAATAAAAGAGAGGACACTCATTTGATTTATTATTTAAAGGAAAGAGGTAAGGTAAGGGACAAATTAATTCTCATGAGTGCAGACCGACACCAGACCACAAAACTAACCTGAAGTCCAAAAGCCACCCCCACAACGTCTGGCCAACATCTTTTATGATTAATTTATATTTTCCGAACAGGGAGTTTGCAAACAGCTCTGCCATCTCGTCTGCGGCGGTGCGGCCGGGTGTAAGAGAAACGCTACAGGAGTATAAAACAGGACCAAGATGAATAAAAACGGAGAGTGACCATGTAAACAAATGGTCAGTAAGTTGCAGTGAGGATGTTTTTTAAGCATTTTTATTTCCTAATAGGCTCAACAAGGGACTTCATCAACAGAACACCTTGAACTTTGGGAGAAATGTTAAGAAGCTTTGTTTGTTTGCTGCTTGTTAAAGTCTTCCACAGGTTACCTGACGTCCCCCAAGGACAGAATTATATATACTGTGAAAAATAAATTCATTCATTCTGTATTTAGTCTGAATATATGATTAGTTGTAGCAATAGACTTTGAGAAATACTTATTTAAAATAAAAAAACAAAACAAAACAATACAATAATGATACTGTAGGTTGTTTAATTTTTATATATTTTAATAAAAAATTGTCACACGAACGTCGCCATGTTGTTCACGCTGCAATTAATTGTGGGTAAATGATGCCTAATGGTCCAACTCCACCCAAAAGAGCATGAGTAACATCATTAAGCCTTTTCAAATTGAACCGGAGCGCATTGAAATCAACGGGAATGTAGAAATCATAAGAGGTTATGAAGATGAGGAGGACCAAACGCAGGAAGTGGACACAGTTGGCCGAAGGAGCTGGTCGGTAAGTACTTTTGTAGCTCTATGTTTGGTACTACTGGCGTACAGATCCATTAGCATTCAAAGAGCTTCCAGCGCTCCGGCAGCAGTGGGGTTTAGCCGCTAAGGTAACAATCACCTATTGGAGCCTTTGTCAGATTTGCTCGTACAAATGACTCAAAGTCTTCTGGAGAGAAATGTTGAGAGCACAAATCTTTGCTCTTCGGCTCCAATGTTCTGTTAGACATTGCTCTTCTTTTTTTTGTGTTGGAAGCATCCAGATTCACCTGACTGTTTTTTTTTTCTTTTAAATTACAGCCGACAATGACACAGTGTGGCATTATCTAAAATTACACCAGACAAACGCAATATTTTCAACAACAAGTCAGGAAAAGTTAGCCTTCCTGTGTTTACTCTGTAGATTCCAGTACAGAATGGACCAAAACCAGTCATCAATGGCGACCTCCATGGGTGAAAAATATAAGAAATGATACACATTTTTGAAGTACTTATGAGTTTTGGTGTATCACAATTCTTTTTGATTAATAGGAAAATTACAGCATATTTTAGCCAACATTGGATCCCTTTAAATAAAACTGCAGTTTTTGACTTTTTTCTGTAAAGTTAAGAAAGTTGTCTGACAGAAAGGATGTAATTAGCTTTGCTCATTCATTAGATATTCCATTCTTAGATATAGTATTACTGGTTGGTTTGGAAATCTTACTGTTAAATTAAAAACTCAAATTCAAAGTCTGGTGAAGACGGCAAGTAAGATTATCAACACTCCGGATCTATCTTCTCCACAGCACCTGTTTGAGCAGGCTACCATCAGACAAGCTCAGAACATCTTGTCTGATGGGTCACATGTGCTCGCATCAGAATATGTTCTTATGAACTCTGGGAGAAGGTTCAGGGTTCCCCTGTGCAAATATAACCGTCTGAAACATTCATTTGTACCACTCTCCATTAACCTGTTAAATGGCAGACTAGCGGGGCCTGGACAGAGTAATAGGAGGACCAGACGATGACCAAGAGTAGCATGTAGAGGTTGTATTGTATGTGAATGGAAATGGGTATGGGGATGTACTGCCGATCTGTTCTGTCACTTTGCTTTTATGTTTTTATGTTCTTATTTATTCATGGTCACTGTCCCTTTGGATGGGTTTTTTATTGTTGTATTGCAGTTTTGCCCCTGCTTCCAAGATGAATTTCTCCTATGGGAGACTAATAAAATTATCTTATCTTA
>CAEFZY010006118.1:0-20827 GCA_903066815.1 Brachyrhaphis roseni
AGATAGATAGATAGATAGATAGATAGATAGATAGATAGATAGATAGATAGATAGATAGATAGATAGATAGATAGATATTTTTCTGGAAAACTGAACTTAAAAACATTTTTGAAAAACTTAATGTGTTGGTCTATCAATGAGATAGTTTGTGACTGTAACGTGACAAAATATAAAACTGTATCTGAACAATTTATCTGAATAGTTTTGCACAGCCATATTATATCGGTATATTATATCCATATTATATCGGTAAATATAATACCGATCTAATATGGTTTTGCAAGGCATTTCGGATCTCTTCAGCGCCCTCTGTCGGGCCCAAAGGGAATTGGTTGCCTTTCAAATCTGTCAGTAATCCAGTAGCGGGACAGCAGGAGGATTGAGAGTCCCTCTGGACAAATAACCTAATCTATGTGGGCTATTAGCGTTCTCGACCCATTAAAAAGAGCATAATTTGAACTGCAGCTTTATATAAAGGCTCTTAATCCATTAAAAACTAGTTTTGAACAGAGAATGTTTTCCAAATTAAATTCCAGTGAGCAAAGGGGCTCCCTAAATTCACAGCGTAAACTAGTTCAAGAAGACAACGCGTTCTTTTATATTATACACAAGCCTCTGCAATTTCCAGTCACCCTTTTATTCAACTATAAGTCCCAGTTTATCAACGGTAAAGCACTCGGCAAAAACTGAAAACTCTTACCAGAAATAAATCCCAACTATGTCTCCATGACGTAAACGCGTATTGATCGGTCCTTGCTTCTCCAGGGCTTTCAGAATCAAAAGTGTAGCTGTTGTGAGCCGGAGTCCCATCAGAACCGAGCCATGTGCAACATCCTTCCTCTGTCAACAAGGCAGGGAGGTGAAACCGATTTGGTCAGAGTGACGCAGTTTTCCATAACTCCTTATAAATGGATCCAACACCCTGTGAGCGTTTCTGTGGCTCCACCCATTGCTGCCTTAAAGGGGAAAAAATCTCCCTGAACATGAAACATTCCACCATTCATAAAAAAAAGAACACACCAAATACAGCTCAAAATGAAAAACATTTGCTCAGTGGGATTCTTTAAAATGCCATATTTTAAATGGGTTTTCATTTACTCGTATTCAAAGAAGCATCTTGCTTGAGACCTAAATCTTTATGTTTAATTAATGGAACAGAGCAACACACAGTAGCAGCACATAACTGTGAAGCAGACCTCTATATTGTAAATAATATTTGTATATTTATTTACACATAAGAGTTCACAAAAAATGCATTTTTATATACATTTTTTGAACAGTATAAACTATTTTGTAAGACTGTTCATAATGACAGGTGTGTGTCTTCTGGGGCAAAGACTTTAACTGCTTTGCACATCTGGAGAACATTTATTCCCAATCTAATTTGTAAAGTGACTCAATCTGTGCCAGATTGTTTTCAGAGTATCTGTGTACATTCATTTTTAATTCTTGCAACAGATTGTCAACTGAATTTGGGGTAGACTTTGACTAGGCCACATGCTTTGAACTAATCTTACATTGTAGCTGTGGCTGTTTGAGCGTATTTTCAGCCTCAAGTCAAGTTTCTTCCTGCCCTGTCTGTAGCTCCATCCACCCTCCCATCAACTGAGACCAGAATTGCAATTTTACTTTTTTTTCCCTTTAAAACAGTTCAAGTTTTTTGTCGATTCTTGCCTCTGTCCAGCAAACAGAACCCTAGCATCATTCGTCAGCTCATTCCCCTCTCTTCCTCCCGACAGCCGGCGGTTCTTCAGCAACTGAGCTGTCTACTCACAGAAGAAGGTCAAAGGTTGTGGTCTGAAACCCACTCAGACATCTGAGACATCTGAGGAGCCTGATTTTCTTCCTGCCCGCCTCCTCCAGCTTGTCAAACTCCAAGTCTATAACGATTAGACCGCAGAGAACAGGCAAAGAGAGGGAGTGTGTTTCAAATCACTCATAATAACATAAAATCCTAGGCGTTTCGCTGGAAAAAAAAAAAGAAGAGAGAAATGGGAACTAGAGCGTGTCGTGCTGCAGGAAGCAGTGGGTTGCAACAAAGAGCTGCAGCTAATTAGAGGCAAGAGTTTCATAAGCATTTGTCCTTGTAGATGTTGCATCCGTCAGAATTCGACAACTATGTGTGCGCAAGTGCTGTAAACGTAAACTAAATGGATAGGAATTTTAGCTATTTAAACCTGCAGCTGTTGTAAGTGAAGCATTTTTCACATTTTACTAATGCGTGTGTCACGTAAACAAAGCTGTCGTATGCCACACTTCAGTTGCAGCGACCACTAACAGATTTATCGGGGCTAAGAGCATTAGGATTCAAAAGAATGTGAAACTCAGACAGAGGACAGGTTGACCGTGACTTTGAAAGCAGCACCAGGCATGTCTGCCTCCAGGCTGTGGTGCTGCTTCTAATTACTATTACATGTTTATGCACAGCTGGTTCCTCCATAAGAGAATTCCCTGTGTCACCATGTCGGCAGATCCACCTACACAGACATATTTACCATAGAAAACACATGTTAACACCTCCTTCCTTCATCTCCTGTTCCACCTCAAGACATTGTTTATTTTCTGACCAGATGTAAAACTTCGTTCATCCTCTCTTTCTTGCAGTGAAATCTGATCTCATAATTTATGTTATATATTTTTTAAATGTTCATCAATATCTTCGGTCAAACTGATCCTTAAAAGAGAGGGGGTGAATAATAATACGTGCGGAGGTGGGAGGTGCTACAGATGTGGAAGGTGGGCTTCTTACAGCACTGACAGCTGTGAGAGACAGCGATCTGTGAGAGCAGGAAATGATTTGACCTCTGCTCTGGGAGGTTGGCTCACCCCAACAACGACTCCCACAGCTTTTAGAATCCAGGGTCACTACATGCGCACACGGAGGCCACCGGTCAAAGCGGAAAACATTCAAAATCATCTTTACGTGATGACGTTTGAGAAATAACTGTGCACATTTTTAAAGGATGATTGCTTTTTTTAATTTAAGAAGACAAATACGTGCAGAGGAAAGCAATATACAGTATATATCCTTTGACTTTTTTTTTGTGTGTGGTCATATTACAACCAACATCCTCAATGTAGTTTATTGGGGTTTGATGTGAAGGTTTATTAAAAAATAGCAAGCAAACAAACAGCCAACAGAACGTTTTGGAGGTCTCAAACTCACCAAGACGAGACTATCTACTTAAACTGACTAGCGGGACGAGGAGGGCATCACTTGGAGAATCAGAAACTGCTCTGGAGGATCTGCTGAAACCTACAGCTCAGGTGTGAGAACAGAAGAGGACAGCTATTAGCTGGGACTTTCGAGTTGTACTTGGCCAGAAGACAACCATTGTTACACAGAACTCCTCCTTGGAGTTTGGCCAAAGTCACATAGAGGAAAGAAAATGCTCTAG
This sequence comes from Brachyrhaphis roseni, assembly GCA_903066815.1. Classification (NCBI taxonomy): domain Eukaryota; kingdom Metazoa; phylum Chordata; class Actinopteri; order Cyprinodontiformes; family Poeciliidae; genus Brachyrhaphis; species Brachyrhaphis roseni. The sequence goes on from CAEFZY010006118.1 coordinate 3,399, forward strand.
TCAGTGGAAACCAGCAGAAAACCTCAAACACACTGAGGTGACAAAATGTGTTTGAGAAGCTTTGGGGCTCCAATGGGAAAAAACGGAGTAGTTTCACCACTATGTCACACCGAGGTCACAGGTCCAACCACGCATCACATTGCTCAACATGAAGTCAGTCAAATTTGTTGAAAAACTATGAGTCTTTCTTTGAGCAAACACATCATCTGGGACAGTGGGTGATTACCTACCCAGATTTCCAAACATCATGTGGTGAATGCATTGTGTAGGTTTATGATTTACATTGCATACATAGGTTTAGGTCCTCAGTCATTATATGACCTTATATAGGCATACTTAGAGTGCTTTTGCAATGTGCTTAGTGCTTTGATCCAGCTCCATATTTGAAGTGTCTGTTGCCCTGAGGATTTATTAATATTGATGGTTCAAAGTCTGAAGCTTTGTTTGGTCCAGATTAACAAATCAACTTTCCAGTTTCTTCCAGGAAAACGGCTTTCTGTGCTGTTCTTCAGCTTCTGTCTGTGTAAGGAAACACAAACACAACCAGTCAACTACGACACGAAGGCTTCAGAAACACGCCAACATCAGCAATGCCAATTGATTTTTTTTTGTCCTGTAAAACCGTTCTGTTGCACCTAGTCCACCCACACGCTCTCCTACGTAGGTCACATCAGAACTATCTACTGATTTACGAAATGTCTCTCATTGTACAACACAAATTAAATCTGAGGTTAAGTGATTTTTTTGTTTGTTAATTTTGACATTTTCTTTTCCTCCGGCAGGAATGATGCACACCTTTTTCTTGTTTGTTTTGTTTTACCTAAAGTTGAAATTCACCAAGTTTTGCATGGCTGTAAGGATATGCTAGTTATATGTTGACCACAACTTTCACACAGGTCCATTCTGTCACACTTTAAGTTACAGAATGGGTGTACATAAAAAAAAAAAAAAAAAAAAAAAACAATTTTTTTTAAAGATGGCTCTGGTCAAAAGGGACATGTTTTCTGAGCTCATAGACATGTCAGAAACTGAAACTTCAATAAAAACTGATCATGTTTTAAATCATGTTAAAGCACATTGGACTTTGTTGTTCTAATGCGCAGAAGGTAAATTGAACATCAGAGTATAGCATGAAAAGATCCTCTCATGACCTGAAATTTAAAACTAAAGTTCCATGAATCCCTCAGGGCATCTGAACTCTAAACCCGATAAACAAAACTTGTCCACAGTCCCAGCAAATAAAATAAAACGAACCTAGATTGTAATTTGGACTTTCTTGGACTTTCTCCTCTTTTTCTAAGTAAGATGTTGTTTATTTGGCCTTGATGAAGCGAGGCTCATCCGGCTGTGTTTTGAACTCGTTCCTGTCAGAGTACATGGAATGAGACAAAAGTCAATATTTGAAACATTTGCAGTTCTGACATTGTGTCCTCAGAGCAAAGTCTGGCTGAATCAGACCAAGACACGCAAAGTCTACTTCAGGACAGCAGAAACTAGTCATGCACGATAATGTCTTTGTTTGATGTTCATTTACAGCGTGTCTGTGTCACGACTGGTACATGGTATGGTAAAAGCCCACTGATTTCTCTAGAAAAAGACTGGTCAGCACAGCACTCAATAACCCAAAGTCTTCAAGCATGACACAGACAATCTTCCAAACTCCTTCTCCTTTCTTCTCCCACTCCCACTCTTACTCTTCTCCCACTCCAACCCTCCTCCTCCCCTTTCCGTCTCTCACCTCACTTACTCCAGCTCTGCCGCTTCCTGTTGAGTCACAGCCGGAGCCAGACTATTCCATGTTTTACAGTTTACTGCGCCCCTCTATTCTTTCCTATTCCACTTCCTCGTTCACGGGTGCCTCTCTGACACAGAGGAACTGTGACGTTGAGTGGAAATCGCTGCCTGGAAGCAGCCAGAAGGAAAGGAAAATCAGGTCAGAAGGGGGCGGGAGGGTGGGAGATGCATCTTCCTGGCAACGGGGACTGTTTCATGAAGCAAACTGTTTGGAAGATTATAGGATAAACAGCTCCGCAGATAAATCACCACCTCATTCGTCACAACCTGTTGTTAGCCTTTTTCATCAATGGGAAAAAATGTAGCTTTAGGCAAAAAAAAAAAAAAAGGGGGAGCAGTGAAAAAAAGCAGCAATAATCCAAAAAGCCTGTTCACTGAATTGGAAGACCTTCACTTTCTGCTTGTGTGTATTGGAAGACGTTTCAAAGTAGGAGGAAGTGATGATGTAGAGGGGTTAGAGCTCGTGTTAAACATATTAATGGCCTGCCTGTGTGTGAAGGAGGGCTGAGGGAGGGCAGGGCTTAAAGACTTGGAGGTGGATGGGTTGAGTCACTGAAAAATGCAGCTGCTGACTCAGTTTGCAAACTTGTCTCCTGGACAATATCTTTACCATGTTTGTGTGTAACCTGTTAGCAATTGAAGGGAATTCTTTCAACCAGATCAGTAAAAACCTCATAGAGAGAGTGAGAGAGCAAGAAAAAATCTCAAATATGAGTCAGAAATGTGGTCTTTTTTGGTTTACTCTGGGATTTCTCAAAATTTCCAGCAAATTACAGCAAATGGAAAAGTAATTCTTTGCTTGAAGGTGTGTCTGTTCACATCACTCCTGTAATCCCAACCTGGCAGCGGGTCAAAGTTTTTTTCTGATTCAACCATTTCGTCATATTTCTCTACACACCCTTCTTTCCAAAGTAATCGTACAACTTGGACAATACAATCTTCAACACATTATGATCCCTCCATGAATATAGAGTGCGGGATACAATATGGAGTTAGTCATCCTGCTTGTGTTGCAAAGGTCCAGGAAGGCTGCTGTTGACATTATGATGTTCATAGGGTAATTAAGGACACCTCCCTCCATAATGCAATGTCACGTCCTGATAACAATCTGGGAAGCCATTCAATGGTACCGTGATGCGCAAGAATAAGATATATCAGTAGTATGAATCACTCTAGGAGGTTTAAGGGTCTATTTGCTCAATAGATTACACAGATTGAAAAAAGATTAGTCCATTTTGCTTCCTAAAAACATCTCAACTCTTGCTGGACAATCATATTTATTTAATATGCCTTTTACATCAAAGAAAACTTTTAAGACTAACTAACTAACTAACTAATTAACTAACCAACTAACTAACTAACTAACTAACTACATTACTGTATATATTTTTTCATTCAAAGTTAAAATGAGGGATCAAACAAGAATATTCTGATTTAACTTGTCTTTCAATGGGTTCCACAAAAGCAATCAGAGATAAATTACTAACACATATTGGGAAGTCAGTCTGTTCAGGATTTAGCACTGCACTAAATCCATTTAAGACACATTTTTACATTTTTCTAATAGTATTTAAACTTAATACTGTACACTGAGTTGACTAAGCTGGTTAAATTTTAACCAAATGTGACACGAGTCAGCAGTTGACTTATATGGAGGCCCTGTCTCCATCTTATTGAACTGACCTTAACTCAGGCAAGTGAGGTCTGCAGACTTTTACATGTGTTTTTTTTTTTTGCCTCCTGGATGAGTCTTTGGTGCTCTCTTGGAACAATATTTGTTTGCCACTCCTAGCACGGTTCAATAGTCTCCTGTGTTTCCTCAGTTTGTCAATGTTGTCCCTCACGGTGAGTCATTAAAGCAGAAGAAGTGGTAACCTTCTACATTGACTCTGTTTCTTACCTGTTGTTGAATTTCTGTGGATCAGGGCTTAATTACCTATTTTGACCTACATCACATTCTTAGACAGGCTCCGTTTAAGTGATTTATTGATTCTGTATAGTAATCAGACCTGTGTGATAAGTTCAAATCAAAAGAGCATTACTCACACAGGATTTGACTGGTCTGGACAGCTTATTTATTTTAATAAATTAATTAAATCAGTGGCTTAGCTTATTTTCCTTATGGAGATTATATCTTTGTCAAATATTAAATTTAGTTTAATTGGAAGAATTTAAGTTTGATTTTTTTTTTTTTTTTTTTTTTTAAGGAATAAACTGGAGTGGGGCCTTGGAAAAATTAGATGCAGATTCCTTTGAAATGCAACACAATTACAATAAGTAATTTCCTTTCTGGAGTTGCTGACTGGGCCATGTTTTCAGATTGTGGAATGTCAAAGAAAAATGACAGGACAAAGGAGTGGCGGAGGGACCACGAAGCACAGCTGGGAATCTGCTGGAAACAGGATATTACTCAATCCCACATGTCACATAGAAAACAAACTACGTTTGTTTTTATTAAAAATTCACTTTAGAATCAGGTTTGCTTTATTTACCATGAGAAACTGACAGCTTCCCACTTTGTGCAATTTTTTGTGCATCTTGTTTTTAATGCCATACAATTGTTAGTAAAGGTATGATTTACAACTAGGAACAAGTATCTGTGGATCAGCTGAGTACAGTCATTTAAATATTACATTTTACATGTAAAATCTTTGCTTTAAAAGTTCTTGCAATGTAATACAACTGAGCTGTGAAATTATATATGTCAAAATGTTTTGCAGTGGTATGAAAGAAGAGTCAGAACAATTCCTACATTAAATTGAACTAAATCCCTGCCCAGAGGTTGAAGAGGTTTAATCTGAGAAGCTGGAGGTTCTGGGAAATGTGCCAAATTTCTGTGCTGGATGTGAACAGATGATGTGTTATATTTTAGTTTGAGAATTTTAGTGATACATCTCACCATATCATGGATAACAGAGTACTTTGCAAAAGTATTCATACATTTTTTTTAAGTAGTTTATGGCACTTAATTGTGAACCAAGTACAGTTGCAACTCTTTTAGGGTATACCTCGACCGGCTTCGCACATCTAAACACAAACATTTCTGCCTTTTTTTGCAAAATAGATTTCAGTTGAACTCAGAGTGTCTGTAAAAAGCTACTTTCATTTGGACATAAGTTCCTGATTGAATCGAGATCTGAACTTTGACTGGATCGTTGGAGCACATCAATATTCCTTCATTGAAACCATCTCATTCTTCCCCTGGCTGTATGATGAGGGTCGTTGATCAAGGAGCATAGTAATCCCAAGTCTTTGCGGCCTTTAAACAGATTTTGTTGCCAGGATTGTATTTAGCTTTATCCATCTTCATACCAACTTTGAACCTATTGACCCCTCCTTACTGAAGAAAGGTGTCCCCACAGCATATGGGGAAAAAAGTCCTAAAGTCATGAAAACTTTAGCAGACACTGTACATTAAAGGTATACATAGAAGTTAGAACAGAATACTGGGCAGAAAACAGGTACACCCTTTTGATTTAATCCTACAGTACAGTGGTTGACTTAATGAGAATAAATAATATATGAATCAGAAACCCATTTACAGAGAACAAAAGGTCATTAAGCCTTCTGTTCTCTGCTGTGAGCAGATAGGTGTGTTAACTATGGTGCATTAAAGCAGTTTGACTGCATTTCTGTCTCTCTCCTCTCCTGTTTTATATATCAATGTTATTGCCAGTCTGGGTCATGTGACGAATTTCACACTTTTTTAGAGATTCTAATGATCACAACACCACTTTTTCATGGTCAAATTTAGCAAACCACTGTCAGCGCATTTAATTTCAACTCGTCGATTTCAGAGATGTAAAGTACAATAGTGACACCTAGTGGTTGGAGTGTAAACCTTAGAGATTATTCAGCAAACATTGATTAGACTGGGGGAGAATTAGGAACTGCGACAGACTGGTGACCTGACCAGGGTGAACCCTGCCTCTCGCCCGCCTGACCCTAATGCCGGTGTCCCTTCTAACAGTAGGGACAAGGGTGTTAGAAAAAGGATGGATGGATAATTAGGAAATGCAAAGTTCAGGGCCAAGTCAAAGCCCAGATCTTGATCTGATTGTGATGGTGTGGTTGGAAAAAATTTCCACAGACTGAGGCATAGACTGGTACCAGATGTGTGCAACCAAAGTTAACTCTGCTGAAGAGTGTAAGGCCACGTATTAGAGGATAGGGTGTCCTAACTAAATGAGTAAGAATGACCTTTAAAAAAAGAAAATTATGGAAAAACTATATAAAAAAAAAGGAGCATAAATTGAAGACTAAATTAAATGAGATTAAAATCTTTGTGGAAAATGTGGATATCTGGGCATAAAAATTAAACAATTCAAATTTAAACCCTGTAAAAATAATTTACACCCCTTGTTAAAAAAAAATTTAATTTCACTCACGCAACCTGGATGAAACACCTGAGTCAATTTTATTCATCCGTAATGTATGTATTGTTTTTAATTCTCTTTAAACTGCAACATAATTTTACAAAATAATCAAAGACCAGAATACTTAGACTATTACCAAGATAACCTAAGAGACAAGCAGAAAAAAAGTTTGATGTCGCTGTAAAAAGGACTTGTTTCAAAAGCTTCTGTAGAACATGAATACAATTATGAACCAAGAAAATCACTCAGTTTCCAGAACATTCTTACAGAAGCTGGAAAAATGGCAAAAAATAAAATGTAAAATCTGAAATTTTATTGTGAAAAGTGCACAGACATTCCTCTCCTGATAATTTCAGAAAACAGCAATTAAAAAAAATCATAACAAAGCAAGATAATTACTTCCTCAGTCACATAAAGCTTTGTTAGTTGTGTGTTCATTGCTAGAGTATCAAAAATATCCCATTTATGACAGTACATTCTATTTCAATCAACAGAAAATATTCAAGTTATATTCCACACATGATTTGGATCCTTTACACTTTAAATTCTTTTAGTAATCTGTAACAGTTCTATTTAAAAGAACTGAACAGTGCCATACTGCCGTTTCACAGTCCAGCGCTGTCTCCGCAGTACACCACCCTGCCCTCCACCCTCGATCGCTCCGCCTCAAACACAAGCAAATGGCTGGTCAGAGTCTCCTCGGGGCCGGATCGAATCATGGACGGATCGTTGTTCTACAAACACAAACAAATATCAAACGCTAGAGACAAAGTTTGCGTAGATTTGTACCCACAGAAACACAAGCTCCTTTCTAAAAGCTGAGATTTTTATTGAAGAGAAATTTTTTTAAAAATGAGAGCGATACTCACAGCCACCGCGGAAATAAAAGCGTTCATGAGGTGGTAGTCTGCTCCTCCATGCCCGCCCATGCCATAGTGTTTGAGCGCTTCACTGCTCGCTGTGTGCTTTGTGGATCTCTGGGTCAGGAAGTCAAACACGCTTATTTCACTGCCGTCATAAGACATCTCGCCCTGTAAGGACACTGTTTATCAGACAGCAAAAAAACCCCCCAAAAAACACACCTTTATTTCAAGACTAACTTGCAAGCAGACTAACCGTCACTTTAATTGAGTACTTTTTTTTTTTGTTATGTTAATATTTTTGGGGCATTTCCTGTGATAAACCAACACAAAAGTATGCATGGTATCCAAAGCTTTTGACAACACAACTGACTGCGATCATGACCTGCAAACAGACTTCCCCTGTGTGTAATCTCATCTCAGTATAAATCCAGCAGTTCAGTAAAGGCTCTTGAGGTCTGTAATCATTAATGAATAAACAGCAGCATGAAGACTGACCAACAAGCACAATAGACCAATCAGGGAGAAAGCTGACAACAAATTTTCTGAATTACAAACCAATAGCTAGTAATATAGTTCATTTCTTTGAAGGGTGCAGCTGACATTTAGGAAAAATGACATATTCATAAGGAGGACTATAATCTTACTTTGCTGCCATATATAGTTGTTTTTCGTTGGCAGATCTCTTTAGTGAAAGCCACCATAGAGAACGCAGCCGTCAAGCCCCCTTCAAACTCCATGTTTACTACCTGCAAGGATATCACAGAAAAACATAAAAAATGAATACATAAACAAATTTACGAAAACACCAGGAGTAGAGTTAATTGGAATAAGATTACTGTTGCCAGTGACAACCCATACAGTCCCTATGAAGTAAATTTAGCTGAACTACTTTTGTCTCTCAATGAACAGAGGGAATTGTATCTGTTGTATGGGAGGAATACTTATTTTTGCAAAAATAATCATCAAACTTGGTCTTTAATAATGTTTCAGTCAGTTGAGGAGATATTACACTACTACTTAAAATGGGTTGTGATTTTATTTGGTTATTGACTTGGTAAAATTATGTACCTAAGCTTTCATTTAATCTTGGTTTTAGCAGAAAAATTGGTGCCTGAAAGGCCGCGCAAAAAACCCATTGGATTCTGGAAACCGTCCTGCTGCCTGAACGCTTCTAATGTCTGGGAATGATTTTTCGGCATGGCTTACGTTAGCCTCTGACTTTTCCCAATAGAAATTCAGTGATATGTTGCACAATATTCAATCCTGTCTCTCCCTTAACCAAAAGTAAGAGATAATAGATGGATGGACTCAAGTTATCTAACATTTTTGCTACAATTTTTGAGGTCTCAACATGTAGGAGTCCAGTTAGACACTGGAGTTTGGTAACAAAATATTTTAGATTGGCGAGACTGGGAAAGTAATGTACAATGTTAAATAGAAATGAGGACTTTCCCCAACCTGGTTACTGCAAACATCATTGTCACACTCATAGACGCATCGGCCATATGGTCCATTCCTCAGTGCTTCAGTTACTGACTCGACGTCAGGGAGTGAGTTTGGGCAGATGACCGATACCGGCCAGCCAGTGTGACCCTAGCACAAATACATACACATGTACACTTCTTTAAAATATGCACAGAGAGTGAACAATTCCTTACTGCAATAATAAAGTAAGCTATTTGTGAATTATGTTTACCTGTTTCACTCTGTCCACGTAGATTTTGCATGCCGAGTACGGACAGTTTCTTTCTACTGAACAATCGACGCAACGATCTCCAGCACCTGTTGGCTGATGAAAAAAATTATTGAGCTAAGATTCATTTCATTGGTATTTACAGAACACAGCAGCTGCAATGCCAAAGAAACAGTTTGTTTCATTTTAAACAGGAAGGATTCAGGAACAGAGCTCAAAACTTTTGCTTAACATCAAGAAAAGAGTAAAGGGAGAAAAAGTATAAAGAACCAGATGAACTAATCAGGAAAAAGAAAGTACACGCCATACACATGGAACACAAACAAGTCTACAGAGATGGAAATACAAATCATCATTAAAATTGTAGAAAAACAGATTAGAAGTGCGTCAATTTTAAAAGCTTGACAGGGTTTGTTGCTTTCTACATAAACAGCTTTTAGAGAGATATAAAGTTTATATCTTTATAACAGTTTATAAAGATATAAACTGAGCACAATTACTGATAGCGTGGACACACCTTATTTTCTTTCCGGAAGTGGCTAACAGATCCAAAAGATGTCACTTTTATGCACCTGTCAAGGACAAAGGTAATGATTTATCTTCAAGATATGAAGCCCCCAAACCTGAAGTGGTGCAAATGGTGACAAGATAACTTGAAATGTAGCATCTAATATATTATAATATGACAGTATGTTGCTTAATTTACTAGGGGACCAAAAGTGTGTTATGTTCTGAGAAACAAACAACCCTGGTTTATTATTGACTGCTGGTTTTTGTTTACCTGCGTGCTCCAGCCCAGTGGTGAATCAGGTCAATGTCATGGCACGATTTAGCCAGCAGGGCAAAAGAGCTCTCTGCTTCATTCCTCCAGTTCCCTCGAACAAATGAGTGGGCAAAGTGATAAAACCCAACCTAGAATGAGAGTTTTTGAATAAACAAATAATTTCTGACAAGAACACATTGATGCAGAAGATGCTTTTGTCTTCTTGTGCCACATGCAAAGCAGAGATTTAAATTACTTATGTTAAAATCTAAAGAAGCCAACAAGTTCAAAAGGTATTCCAAATTTCACATTGATCTTTACCACTCATGCAATTAGATGACTCCTGACTTATTTGAAAATGTTCCTACACAGTACATAAGTAACAGTGTGTAAATGTGGTTGTGTGGGTTGGGAATATTTCTCCAGTGTTTGCATTCTTACTGGTTCACAGTGCTGTATATGGATCACGTCCCCAACAACTCCGGCATCTAGAAGCTCCTAGAAATAAATCAAAAACCTTCAAAAACTACTTTAAAACCTTTACAAATATATATATTGTTCAACAAAACTAAACAGAAGAAGAAACAAGAAAAACTATAAATGATTGAACATGCTAAAGTTCACATATTTTAATTACGAAACTACCTTGATCTTGTGAATGAGTGGATCATATCGGAGAACATGACCCACAGACAGCATCACATCAGCCTGAGTGCAAGCCTCCACTATGGCTCTGCAGTCCTCTGCAGTTGTCTAAAGGTTTACAAGGAGAGCAAAAGTTAAAATGTAGAGGGAAAAATAAGTGGCAATTTTATTTTAAAATGAAAATTCTACTATAAACACATCCACAGTGACTGAATATTTAATTTAGGGCTATTAAGCAGACATTTTTATTTATTGTTGTTGTCAATAAACACTTACTGCCATTGGTTTTTCCAGAAGAATGTGGTAGCCTTTTTTTGCAAAGGCAACAGCAGGATCCTAAGAAACACAAACTTGTTAACAAAAACTTCACCATGGAGAATAGAGAAATTTTCCAGATAAACACACCTATGGTATGCACACCTTATGAATGCGATCTGGAGTGCAAATTAGCACTGCGTCTGCAAACTTCTCTCGTTCAACTATGTTTTTCCAGTCTATTTTTTTTTTAAAGTAAACAACAATGGTAAATTTCATCATTTAAAAAAATCCCTTAAATTCAGATTTATTAAATACTCACCTTCAAATACGTTTTTATCCTCAATTTTGTGTTGCTGTTGCATTTTGGTGCGGGCAAACTTTCTCGGATCAGCCACAGCAACAATCTAAACGTTTCATTGTAGACCAGAGAAGAATGAGTCTTTACTAGATTTCAAATCAGAAAGTATTGCAAATATATTTCCAGTGCTTTTTAACATTTAACACTATCATTCCTCAGTAGCAGATTCAGAAACTGGACTGTTTGGGACTGAAAACCTCTTTATGTAACTGGTTGATGAACCTCCTGACAGGTAGTCCAATTCGGCAATAAAGCACCATCAATCTGAACATGTGTCCTCAAGGATGTGTTCTCGGCCCCCTACTATACCTTACTTTGCTTTGCTTTACTAGGTGAGTCTGCTGGCCTGGTGGTGCAGAGACAGTTGAAGTTACCAGCTGCGTATTTGTCTCATGCCCTCTGGAAGGAGAATGAGGAACTCCCTCCCAGCTCTCCCCTTTTTTCCTTATCTGAGTTTTGCCCCCCCAAACCCTGGACATTAACCGGACAGTTTAAATACCAGGCCACACTCTTTATACGGTTTGTTTTATTCTCACTACATTACTTATTATATCAATAGTACAGTATGTTCATCTGAAGAGCTGCGTTTCTCTCTGTGTTTGTTTTTACTGCATTTTTAGATTTTTATGTAAATAGCTGTTTGGACTATTTGAATTCTGTGCATGTCTATATGAGTTTGGACAATAAAGTGAAATGAAATTTCCCCCCCCCCCCCCCCGCCTCCCTCCCCTATTTGCTACAAGTAGAAAATCAAACAGCAGAAGCCAATAGTTATCAATAAACATTTCTAAAATGTTTTTACAGGAGCAGCTTTCATTGTCAAGTTAATATTCAATGTTACTGTAACTACTAAGGCACTTCTTTTTTCCCCCAGAAGTTTCTATTTTTTTTTTATTTCTTTATTATTGAACAGTAATACCAAACAATGAGTCAACAAGGGGCTCTCTGCTGACCTTCATGCGTTTAGGATGAATGGAAGCAAACTGGGCGTAGTTCTCTCCTCGACAACCAGCTCCCACCACGATCACCTGGACAGGTGAATTCATTCTGGACACCTGTGAACTTTAGCACACAGCAAAGCTTGCAAACACGTCTACCCTTGCCTGTTGTTTCGGCACATCCGCAGGCTGTTAAATTACACACTACATATTCTGGTATGTTGTTAATTTAACACAAAGTTGGTCTTTCTACCTGTTTTGTCCCATAAAAGTTTCAGGTCCTGTTAGATTTCTTCTGCGTAGGTCCACATTTGCCAAAAAAAAGGACACAACTATGAAAATATAAGGACAAAACACTCCTGCTTCCTGTAGTTTGTTTCCTGACGCCACCTACTTTGTCCACGACATTTGTCTGTTACATTCACTGTACAGGAATATAATAATATAATAATGACATTTCTGTTTGTTTTGGTCGTAGATGTACAAAATCTATTGGATTATGATAAAAAAATTGAACTTTTTAACGTCAAGACACTACTTGTAACTTATAAATATATATATTTTATTTTTTATAACAAAAACAAATAGATTAAGTGGAAGAACCCAAGATTTCTACAACTACAAACGCAACCTCTAGAAAGCTTCGGCTAAATTCGGCAAAACCTCGAGTTTCTCCGGCAAATGCTAACTGGGTGGTCACGTGACAGAACTGTAGCATGACCTCAGCTTTCGGATAGACGGCAGCAGCAGATAAATCTATTTAAGAGCTGGATTATGTTATTTTGATTTTGTCAAATATTTTTTCTTCAGTTCTCAAACCTTAATAAAGAACTAGGGTTGCAACTAAATAGCACAGAGTTGGTTTTCTTCTGTTTTTAGACACCTTCCCGAGCTAGCTTACCGAGGGTTAGCAAGTTAGCTAAAATCGACATGAATATAGACAACGTAAATCAGTCTGTTACAAGTGGAGTCCCAGCTACGACCTCTTCAACTTCAAGTAACTGCATCGCAAATGACAATGCAACGACGAACGTCAGCAGCATCCCTTCAGTGACGAGTAATGGTAACGTTTTGTAACTTCGGCTAGTGTTTATTGCTGTCTGTGCTGTACTCGGTTTGTTGATCAGTCTGGATTTTTTTGTGAAGTCATTTAGCATTACAGAAACGTGCGTAGAATTTATTCCAACAACTATCCTATATTGACAGTATAGTACTACTAAATTGCTAACAATCATACTTCAACTTTGTACATACCAAATATTACAAGTGTTGTTAGTTGCACCGGTACTGTGTAAGGTAGTTTTGCGGCATAAAATGTATTTGAATCCAAGTAAAGCTAAACTTACGTTATTTGGCAAGTGAAAAACATTGATGGATGCTCACGCTGAAGTTGCATTCGACCCATATCTTGACCAAAGGGATATTTTTCTGCGTTAAATAATTCGAAATCTAAATGCTCAGAATATCAACTTGAAGTAGAATATGTCTAATTGAAATAAGGTAACAATTTTAAATCACAAAGGGCAAATGAATTATCTAAATGGGAAATAAGAAATTTGTAAACAATTTAGAAATGTGGGATTTGTGAAAACCTTTCTTTCTTTCTTTTTTAATTTTTTTTTTTTTTTACTATTTTGATATACTTCACTTGGCTTGAAAATAAATTGAACAACGTCCAAATTGGAAAAACTACTTCGTCCACACGGATCATTTTGAAACTTTTGTTCTCCTTTTAGTTTTTAAGATAAAAAGCCCAAAGAAACTTTACATAGCATATTTTGAGTTTATTACAAATCATTTTATAGAATCTGAGAGTCTAGAATATTTCTAGGTTTGAGTTATCCAAGTATTGTGGTTTTATATTAAGAAAGCCAAAGTATCATTTCAGATTTGACAAGTTCCAAAAAAGATTTCACAAAATATCTCATAGTATCTGTCTTTAGTGTAGAAAGATTCAGTTCAGGTTTGACCTTTCTAGGTATTGTAGTTTTTAAACTGGATACGGTGTAAGATAGATGAAAAGGGGGGGGGGGGAAATTGAATCAAACAACAAAATAGCAAGTTTCAGAAATAAACTATTTTTCTAAAATCTCTAAGAATTCAGTTCAAGTCTTACCATTTTAAGCATTTTAGACTTTGAAATAGTTCTGACCAACTATGCTCCAGATTAATTTGAGGCAGTGAAATGGTCTCTCATGTCAAAGTGAATGCAGTGAATTAGAATTAAACTTCAGCATGAAGTGTGCATTGATGGAGTGAATTCCTTGGCATAATAATTGATGATACAAGTATAACAAATTAATTTCCAAGAAAAATTATCGTAAGTAAAACATTTTGCTCCAAAATTGCATACAGTTAGAGATCAATATTTCCAAAAAGTTCCAGCATCATCAATAAGAGTTTTGCAGAGAAAAAAAACAAGGCTAAATGGATAATGTAAAACACTAGTTATGGAAAAAATAAATAAATCTATACAAGAATATCAAAAATGTATGGCTTCGATTCACATCGTGGCAACTCAAATGTTTACAACAAACATCTTTCTCCTCGGAAATGTAAAAAAAATATGTAAGGAAGTTAAATGTATCTACATATCTTCATGTATGTTTGTATGCATGCATGCATACATACTTGCATGCTTACAACTACTTGTAAGCATACATGCTTACAAGTGATTAGATGCAAGTTAAAATAGTAAAATTAAATGTGAAAAAAATAAACTTAAAAAAGGGCCAACTGGAAATTGTGACATGAAAAAAGCTGACTTTCAAGATTCCTCCTGCTTCTTTAGAAAAAATAAAACTGAAATATTTTTTCAACTTTCTAACTTCCAGCTGGAGCTTCAGCCGCTGTGGCAACGCCGTCCGCAGACTCATCGGTCTCTAACGGGGTTTACCTTCCAAGCGGAATCACTAATGGAGACATAAGGCCCGCCGTCTCCACCACACCTCTGGCGGATTTCCTCATGCAGCTGGAGGATTACACTCCCACGGTAAAGACAGTTGGCTTTTATCGAGAACACACATCCTCATAAAGGGTCAAAACCAAGCAGATTTGTGGGCTGATCGTTGCCGAGTAACAGCATGCAGTAATGGTTATTTATTCATGAGCCCTTCTGAGAAGATGCACCCTGTGATCCTTGTCATGTTTTTTACATAAGTTGAATTCAGTCAGGGCTTGTGTAAATACATTTGCTAAATTGTTGTTTGTACATTTGGTTTTAGATTCCTGATGCAGTTACAGGATACTACCTCAACAGGGCAGGCTTTGAGGCTTCTGATCCAAGAATGTGAGTACAATACATTGGGATTATCTACAGGAATTTGACTGCATCTTTTGTCACTCAACTCTCAGGCTCTTGGTCTAAGGCCTGAGCACCATTATAAAACAAAACAACTATTTCTGCTGTTGTCAGCAGTAAATTTGCTTGCTAAAGAAGTTGTTGGATAAGATGAAAATTGGGAATTTACCATCTGATTTTTGAAAAATTATTAGTGGTACTAAAATAATATGGTTGTAGAGTAGTCGTTTTAGTTATCTATTTGTAGTCACCTACAGTTGCCATTGGAGAAGCTTTGCACCCCTCAAGAGTTGTATTTCTGGAGTAATTAATTTTGCATCTAAAGTAAAAGCAGACACAATACAAATTTCTAAAGTTTTTTTTTCCTCCAAAATATTTACTATACATTATTTCATTTTTTTCTATTGTAAAACTGCTAAACCATTTGTTTTCCAATTTTAGATTTTATTAATTTAAAACAAATGATTTACAAACTTCTTCCAGTCTTTAAAGATGCAGTGAGCTCTGAGGTTCTTTGAACACAACTCCTGTGAGGTTTTTAACCATTGAAGGCAAGGATTAGCAAAAAAAACTTAATGATTTTCTTTGGTATCTTTGCAGAATCCGCCTGGTCTCCCTTGCTTCTCAGAAGTTTATCTCAGACATTGCCAACGATGCCCTGCAGTACTGCAAAATGAAGGGAACTGCTTCCGGAAGCTCCAGGAGTAAGACAAAGGTGAGGCCCAACGTAGCACTTTGAAATTTAAGATTTTCAATGATGGTGAAGGAGGATGTTGGTGGCTGTTTTGTGACCCCTCTGTTTTTCTCCTGTTTTGTCCCGTAGGATAAAAAGTACACACTGACAATGGAGGACCTGACGCTTGCCCTCTCTGAATATGGCGTGAATGTCAAGAAACCTTATTACTTCACATAGAACTCATTACATAAACCTCTTCGATTGTTGTTAGCAATGAGTGTCCTGCTAGCCTTCTAGAGTCTTTTGCCAGCTTTATTTACAAATATTTTTTGACCATGGTTTGGTACAGCTTTGTAAAATCTTAAGCTTGTCAGTTTTTGTGAAGCTTTCTTTGCATTTAGTTAAATTGTAGAATTTTGTTTTATGATGAAAATAAAAATATTTCCAAAAATAAAAATTGAATCTTTTTTTTTTGAGTGGTGAAACTATTTTCAAAGATCATATTTTGTGACATTGCCTGCTGAGAGTGGTTGATTGGTGTTCATCTTCAACCCAATATACATTTTGATGTAAACAGAGCAAAATTTAAAAGCTTTGATGTTGACAATACATTTAGTGCTTCCTTTTGTTATGATCACAATTGTTTTTATCTAGCATCAAATGAAAATACATGTCAGAAGTTATCCTGAACAACCTCCTTTCTTGCGTGAAACTGCTCTTGTCAGGGAATTATGTCCACTGCATCTGGTTTTCGTTTTAGAGATTTGTTTTGCGCTCTACACAAAAGTATAAGCCAACTTCTTCAAGTCATGTAAATACTAATGAATAATATGAAGTTTAATTAATTTTTAATTAATGGAGTTTGAGCTTTATTTGGAAAGAGTGCTTCTAGATTTCCCAAAAGTACTGTGCATTTGCCTTAAGTTTATTTTTGTTACCTTATGTGACCATCAGAGGGCAACCTTGTGAAGCGCTCGCTTTCGCGCTTGTCTTTTGTGTCACAGTATTTATACTGTCTCTCGTGAGCTGCCGTCTGTTTCATTTGCGCATGCGCTGTATACTCGGACCATTCAAATAGTTCATGTGTGAATTTCATATAGATTTTTTTAATTTAATAAAGCAAGCAGATCACAAAAAATGTCTGTTCAACCCTCCAACCCCAACAACCCGATTGTGTTCTTCGACATCACCATAGGAGGACAGGTGAGTTTAAGTTCCCCGCTAACGTTGAGCCGACGTCACTGCTACTCCCCAGCCTCGACTTAACGTGACTTTATCACGTTAAGTTGTGAAACGCTGCTTTTTGAGCTGCGTTAAATGCGTCCATATTACTCTAATTCAGTGTCTATGCGTGTTTTGCAACAATTAGCGAGAGCCCGACATACTTTCTCTAACAGTTCCTCGTTTGCTGAGCTAAATGTAGTTGTGTAAAGCAGACAAAGTCAGCGCTATAGTTGTGTGTACATAGTTAGACATGGAAAAAAAAACCCGAGACATTTGGAGGCTCTAGTAACTTTTGCCTCAAAGGTAAATGTGCTTTCCAAGGTGTTATTAGACGTAAAGCCATACACAAGAGTCACAATACAGCACCCTAGCTAGTAGTAATTTTCATTGCCCTGTTCTTTGTCACTGAAATCCCCTTTAATGCATGTACAGTACAGACCAAAAGTTTGGACACACCTTCTCATTCAATGAGTTTCCTTTATTTTCATGACTATTGACATTGTAGATTCACACTGAAGGCATCAAAACTATGAATTAACA
>CAEFZY010006119.1:0-10800 GCA_903066815.1 Brachyrhaphis roseni
GGTAACTTTATTTATTGTTACTGTTAAACTAAAATCTCCAGCATGGGGAAATGGGATGACCTCGGATTTTCTTGACACCAGGCAGCGACAAACAGGACAAACAACCATGCACTCACACAATCACACCTAGGGAAAATTTAGAAAGACCTATTAACCATGTTTAAGTCATGTTTTTGGACTGTGGGAGGAAGCCGGAGTACCCGGAGAGAACCCACGCATGCACAGGGAGAACATGCAAACTCCATGCAGAAAGACACCGGGCCAGGAATCGAACCCAGAACCTTCTTGCTGCAAGGCAACAGTTCTACCAACTGCGCCACTGTGCAGCCCTGGGAATTTAATTGTTTAACATACTTTATTTTATTTCATCCTTTGTTTTTCTGCTCAGGAACTTAAAAGGTTCTTGTTTTGTTATATTTGTAAATATGACTAAGTTTAATTACGTGAGAACCACAGTTTTCAGTTTGTTCAGTCAGTATGTCATACAACTGACACAAAATAATAAAATGTAATTATTATTTTTTTAATTCAGCATATTATGAAAAATTTACTTTGTAAAGTTATGGAAAGACATAAAAGGCTCTGTTTTTGAGAAAATGGACGCTTATCATTTAACTGCATAAGACTAATCATCTTTAGATTAATTTATTAATCAATACTTTGCATTCCTACAACACATACTTAGTTGTTTTGTTTTGGGGGATTTTAAGAAGAAGAAATGAACCCCTCTCTTTACTTCACCAGGCTGGTCCTTGAAGCAGAAATCCAAATTTAACAAGAGCTCGCCACTCATCATGCTGGGGAAAACCTACAATCTCAAAGATAGCGGTGAGGTCAACCGAACCAAACATTCGACCGTGCGGCTTTTCGTAACATTTCAAAAAAGTTTTCAATTCCATCTCTGAACCCTTTCAGGGGACAGGGAGCGTTTCCGCCGCTCCTTCACGTCCTTCCTGTGGCTGACGTACAGACGGGGCTTCCCTCTGCTGCCCGGCTCCTCTCTGACCACAGACAGCGGATGGGGGTGTGTTCTGCGTACGGGCCAGATGCTGCTGGCTCAGGGCCTGCTCATACACCTGATGCCTGCAGGTGACAACACACACAATTAAACACGCAAATATAATACAATGGGAGAGTGAAAGAAAATGAAAACACGCTCTTCTAATTAGCTGTTTTGATAAAACTGTTGATGTGACACTTTTTTTCCTTTTTTTTAATGTATTTTAGGCCAGGCATGGTATTTTGTTAATTATTAGTTTTACATTACAATCTAAATGTTTTTCACAGTTTAAATGACCTTCATTTAAACTGCACATTGAACTCAAGTGCTCATATCGCATAGTTGTTGTTAGGCCTGAAACGATCGATTCGATTAATCGTGGTGAATCGATGAGTGAAGTAATTGTCTACTAATTTAATAATCAATTAATCGCTTACTCGAGTGTACAGACTCAATATGTCATTGGCTGAAAACACATTTAGAGCAGTAGTTAAGCCAAAAATGTACAAAAATATATACATTTTTGCATTTAAGATTAAGAAGCCTTCTTTGTTGTTTAAAAAATGTAATTGAATTATTTGTTTATTTGCATATTATTTATGTATTTTTAACATTTCATCAAAAAGCTTAAATGAGAAATCTGCAGAATGTGCAAGTTTTAAAAAATCTAATTAATCAGAATAATCAAAGATTAATCAATAACTAAAATAGTTATTAGTTGCAGCCCTTAAATAAAGTATTTTTGAATTTTATTGAAATTGCTGTTGATGTAGGAAGGAGGCTCACAGAAAGCAGCTGAAACGCTGCTCACTTAAATGTTACGACATTCAAATGAAACCCTTTTAATTTCTGAAGAGAACCTCACTGAAACTGTCACTGTGTCACTATCACAGTCACACAGCAGTGAGTAAGCATGATGGTGTTACTGTCACACCGATAACTGCTGACAACACCGAGAGCAGGAACAAGATGCAATTTTATAGAAGATTGTATAGCTGCAGTTAGCCCTGTTATAGTAAAACTATTTGCTGGATGATAAATGATCACAGAAATTACTACGATAAATGATAACATTGTTGTTTTGAGACCATTTTCAAGTAATATAATAGTAATGGCATAATAATGCAAGTTCACTCTTAAACTTTAACTTTGTACAGAACTCTTCACTCTGGAGCTGTAAGATATTTTAAATATCCAAAATAAAATGCAGCAACTGAAAACAACAAACAAAACGAAAACTAAAAAACCACACACAACTGAAATCATAAATAAAACTGAATCATGAAGTCTCCATAAACAAAATTTCCCTTAAAAAAATATTAATCATCAGAATGGAAATGATCAAACTCATCCTAACTTATCATGTGATTTGATGAATTGTTGAAGTTCTTATCGCGTGGCTGCAGTGAACTCATAGGCGTCTACTCTTTCAAAATCTAATAAAATATGAAAATGGTTGCAGCAAAAACTGAAGCTACAAAGCTTGCAAAACTGCTAAAAACCTTTTACTTCCACGACTGTGCATTATGTAATTCAGTAACATTTTGGAAGAAAAAAAAAAGTCTCGGAACTTCTTCTAGACTGGACTTGGCCTGTACGGTACTCGGCCATCAAGGACGACCTGGACCTGCTCCATCCGGCCGACTGGACGGCAGGGGAAGTCGGGAGCAAGAGGGGTCGGAAGCTGAGCGTCGGTTCCCTCCTGGACAGACCCATGGACGCCACGCACAGGAGGGTGGTGGGTTGGTTCGCTGACCACCCCACAGCCCCGTTCGGCATACACAAGCTGGTGGAGCTGGGGCGAAGCTCAGGGAAGAAGGCCGGCGACTGGTACGGCCCATCCATCGTGGCTCACATCCTGAAGTGAGAAGTGAATGAATCCCTTACAGCTGTTGGAGCGTCAGAGCGGGAGATTCTTCGTACTCTGACGGTGGATGTGGTCCTGTTTTCAGGAAAGCTGTGGCGGCTTCGGTGGATCTTCCCAATCTGGTCACTTATGTTGCACAAGACTGCACCAGTAAGTGGTTTCCACATTACATGTGTAAACTAGAAATGTGCCGGTCAGGTTTTCTTTGTCGAAACCGATTTCCAATTTTTTTTTTTTTATTATGGTCTAACCTGCCGATTCCCGTTTTTTGTCTAACAGCTATGATGATGCCATGTCATGTAAAGTCGACTATGTTTACCTTTACATTGTGTTTTAAAGTTATTCCCTCATCAAAACCATACCTGGAGTGTTGCCTTGATTTGTTCATGCATGTTTGAGAAATCCTTTAATCTTCCGTGGCAACCTTTCAAGCCATGCAAACGCCTTTGAGCTCCTTCAGACTAGCCAACAGCAATTAGCAAACACCAGTTAGCATCATGAGTTCTTTATAGGAGTTACTTCTCCGTGAAATGCTGATTTAAAAACGTTTTTGAAGGGTTAACAACGTGATGACTTCCTGAAGGCGGATTACAAGATGATTCCATCAATCTGTATACAGCTAAAAAAAATATTAGATTTCTATTAAACTCAAAAAAGTGAATTAGAGCTGAAAATGGTGAGATTTTTTGTTGGTTGTTGCCTTTAATGGACGAGAAAAAAACTTGTGATCAACAGAAAACGGTCAGTTTTCAATCTACTTCCAATTGGTGCATTTCTAATAGTCAATATTAAGCTGAATTGCCCTTTTAGCTCAGCATGCTGTGGTTTAATAGTTTTTATTACTTTTCTTTCTTCTTTTTTTTAGTCTACCTCCAGGATGTCAGAGGGCTGTGTGAACGGCCCTTCCCTCAAAGCTGGAAGTCTGTCATCGTCCTGGTTCCTGTCCGGCTCGGAGGACAGGACCTCAATCCTTCCTACATCACCTGCATCAAAGTACTTAAACCATACATGGCTCTGTTGTTAGTGAGGAGAGAATTAGCATCCTATGACCAGAGATGTGCTAATCAGTCAGCGAGAGTCTGGAATGAGCCAATTTTGGCTTAATAAAATAGGCTAAAATGTCCAGAAATTGCATTTTTATTCTGTTCTATCTGCTAAACCAACAACAAACAGGTATGTTCTATTCATGCATTTTCTTTCTAGAAACTTCTGATGCTGCAGTGCTGCATTGGGATCATCGGTGGCAAACCAAAGCACTCTTTGTTCTTCGTTGGCTTCCAGGGTACGCTTGGTGACGTCACGACAATATCTGATCCATCTAGTCACTGTTTTTAAATAAAAAATATATATATTTTTCATTTTGCCTTCCCTCCACCCCTGCTTCCATAAAGACGACCATCTGCTGTACTTAGACCCTCACTACTGCCAGCCTGCAGTGAACATAAAAAAGGACAACTTTCCCTTAGAGGTATGAGTTAGCATTTCACTTCCTTCCCTTTTTATCACTTTCTGTCTCGTTTCGCCTGGTGACACCTGCTCAGTTCAACAACCGTTAAAACATAGTAAAAAAAAAATTCATGTAAATATAGCTTGTCATTTTTCTGTCAGTTCAGATTTCTGTCTAAACTGACAGAAATCAGTGTTATATATATTTTTTTTAAATCTGTCGTTGCTGATAATTTTCTAAATTTCACTCTGATTGTCTCATGTTAAAGGGCCAAACTTTATGTATTTTGGGGGAGATTTTATGTGACAAACCAAAAAAGTGGTGCATAATTGTGATGTCTGTTGTCCCTGAACAATGATTAACTTATCAAGCTAAAAACAAACAAAGGGTATTCAGGGCAAGGTTAAAATTACATAAGTACACAAATTCTGTCATTACAAACAGTAAACAGAATTTTGAAAACCATGTTTTCAAACATTTTTCTTTTACTTTAAATTTAATCTATGACAAAAAAAATCCAATAAGATATATGGTTGTAATATGACAAAAAGTGTAAAAGTTGATGTGTGAGTATTTGCATGTCAATGTGAATGTTGATCTGTTTTTCTGACCTTGTCTCTCGTCTCTGTTTCCAGTCGTTTCACTGTAAGCATCCCAGGAAAATGGCCTTTTCCCGCATGGATCCCAGCTGTACCATAGGATTTTATGCAAAAGGTCAAAATGAGTTTGAGCTCATGTGTGCAGCTGTGAACGAGGTACGATTTTCTTCTTGCTATTCATCAAAGGTGGCATTTTTTATTAAAGGGGCAGTGTTATGTAAAATTGGCTTTGACGTCATGTTATAATGTTACGCCCTCATCAAAAACACACCTGGAGTGTTGCTTTAATTCTTTCATGCATGTTTGAGGAATCCTTTAGTTTCCTATGGCAACCACTCAGCTGTGCAAAACGCCTGTGTGGACCTAGCTCCGCCTTCGAGACAAACTCCTCCCCTGACAGCAGCAATCCCCACAACTCCCCCACTCAGCTCCTTCAAACTAGCCATCAAGATAGCTAAAACCAACAAAATGACAAAAATTTAATTCAGAAAACATCTTTGTTACATGAAATAAATAAAAACGTTAATTAATGGGGGGGGAACCTCTAACACATAATGACAATAGAATGCTTTGACCTTTTTGCATTCTGCACCCATAAACGAAACAAGTATGAAACTGCTGTAAAACTGTATAACTTATAAAAGCTAATCTAAAACTAAACAATGTTTACTAACTAATAAAAACTAGAAAACTCACTCTGAAATGCAGCTCAAACCTACTCGAGTCACAATGAAATAAAGCTACAATAAAGACACCCCAAAACTATTCTAACCCTGCTAGAGAGCAGGAATTAGCCAACATCTGGTGGAACTGCAGGTCTGCTGAGCTCAATAAGTGAGCTACTTCTCAGTAAAAACGTTGCTAAAGGGTTAATAGAGGAGCCATGTGATGATTTCTTGAAGGCAGAGTTTCAGAAAGAATAGGAGCTTCTTAAAGAGACAGAGGCCCAATTTCGAGGCGTTAAATTACAAAGTCAAATTTCTTCTAAGTCATATTTTATATGTAAAGCATTTTTATGAATGAAGGTAACATAATTACTCGATTTTGCTATAAAATTATACAATGTGGCTGGAAAACACATAATACCGCCTCTTTAAGTTCAGAGAGGCTTAAACAGATATTTTGATGTGCTTTAATCTTAAAACTCGCAGTTTTGATCGACGCGTTCTGCTCCGCAGGCCGTCTCCACGTCGACAGAAACGTACCCCATGTTTATTTTCTCCGAGGAGAAGCGTCGGGACGTGGAGGAAGAGAGCATCAAAAGCATCACTTGCATCCAGAGAAACAACGAACTGAATAACGAAGACGGCACCAGCATGGACGAGTTTGTTCTGATATGAACAAGAAACAGAGGAGATGGGCTTTTTGTCTGTTTTACGTCTGTGCGGAAACCGTCGAGGATTCGCAATCTTCTCTCTTCGACAAGCTTCCAGGACTCAGTCGGGAACACACAGGTTCAGTTAATATGAACTGACCAGGTTTTAGTCGCCTCTCTGCTGTATTTTTATCAGTGTTTTGTGCGTCTTTAAAATTGTATTTATTCAAAATAAAGAACATTTGCGTTTAGCAGAAGGACTCAGAGGAACAAAAGTGTCACTTGTTTGGCATTGGCGTTGTAACACAAACCGGCAAAAGGGAAGCATTATGGTGCAATGTGTGTGTTTTATGCTCATGTGGCTAGATAAGCTGCTCTTCACATGGACTGGAAAAGCCGATTTCTAAGTTTTGATTTATGACCCTGTTTGAATTTAACAAAACAATAAAACAAGCTCTCTAAATGTAAGTCTTCCTATGAAGCATTTGTTCATGGCGGCTTGTCGTTGGTGTCTTTTAATGGTAATTCACCCATTTATCTGTTGGTGAACAAATTCCTTTGAAGACATTCCACATCAATTTATTTTTCTTTAAGTATTAGCAAATGTTGAGGTGAATGACCATACAAAGTTCCAAAACTCCTCTTTAATTCAATGTAATTATAGATTATTGTCCCTATTGACATTCACGCAAGTTCTTCAAACATATTGTAGTCAACTAAAACGAACTCTGCATGCTATGATTAAAAGAATGATTTTTAGCCTTTAGACATTTCACTTCTTCCTTTGTGGTCTTCAACTAAGCGGTTACATGAGACTCGCTGATCTCTCACTTCCATCTTTGTGCAGTCTCAAGCACCATAAAAGCAGCTTTGATGTCTTTTGTCCCTTGTTGAAATAATTTAGTTTGACTCTCATGCTCGGTTTGCACAACCAAGACAGAATAATAACCAAGGCTGGGGTACAAATTCTTAACTCAGCAAGGTGAAAAACTCCTGTGATTATCACGACGCCTGCAGCTCTTGCTGGTCCAAGTCCAACACGTTGGACATAAGCTGGTCTTTTCCCTGTTACTGAATCCTTTATATAGTCAGCATGGCGGTGTAAGTCCTACACTGGCTTGACCTTCTTCCCGGTCACGTGTGCATGATGGTGTGTTTACCAAGCTGCAGCAAATGACTTTTGATTCTACAACAACAATTCTGATTCTTAAACAGAACATGCAGTGCCTTGGAAAAATAGTACTGACACATTTCTGCTTTGTTACAACAAAATTTGATGTATTTTATTAGGAAAATTTTTTTATTTTCCACCTTTTTTTTTTTAACTCTGATATACATAAAATTAAATCCAGTGTAACCATTTGTTTGGAACATAAGTCTAGAGGAGCTACAGGTATCCACAAATCTAGCCTTTATGGAATTCAGTCAAGAAAAAGGTAAAAGTTGGGGTTCTGTTCCTTGGAATAGTAATCACAGTGAAAGTTGGTTCTATAAATATGTAGATATAGAAATTCTACTTTTAGTGCTTAAAGGTTACAAATTACCTCTTGTCTTTAATGCTGTGTTTATACACTGATCTGTTTTGGTGTAAATATAACGTCCTAAAAAGGAAAATTATTACTTGAAACTGATTTAGCCAATAAAAAAAAACTTTTATAATTTCTGTTATTATTAACCGAGTCATGGTAAGAAATTTCATTATGCTATAGCGAACTAAAAGGCCCTTTGTTTTAATTTCCAGCGCTGCTCGAATTAGTTTATTACACAATAAACTAGTGTTATAAAGAAATGTGTGAGGTTAAATCCTATTAATGTGTAATCGGGTTCCCTTCCTCCCCTCGCACGGGCTTCTCGTTCTTTCGGGCACGTAAACGCAGGGCCCGGCATGGGCGACAGGGGGCGCTGTTGAGTCATACAGCGACGCTCAGAGAGACGGAGACGGGAGGGGGGGTTGTAGGAAAAAAACCAACCGGGTAGGTCGCTCTTTGTTTCTGGTTAGGGGGAAAACCAAAAGACGCTGCCGCCGGTCAGAACCCAAATATCAACATTCAAACTCTCGTGTAAGTACTTTAAGTCTTTCTGTCTGTATGAGGACACTTTTAGCTATGTTTTAGTGCTTTTGTTTGGGTACACTTTAGATTTAGTGGAGGGGTTTTATAGAGAGAAAAAGGCTGACCGACATTACAGCGGCGCGGCAGAGTGCAATGAATGAAAATTGGTTTAGGAGAAGAACGGAGCGGTGAGCCAAGAGTACGGGAGGCGCGTTGGATCAATCAGCTCCCACAATGAATGATGCTCCAACTTTTCACGTCTCGCATCGCATCAAATATATCACCAAAAAAATAGTCGTTTTTCTTACTTTTGTTGGCCTGGCACAGCATGGCCGGGGAAGGCTAGCCGAACTAGCTCGCTAGCATGTTAGCAGTCGCCAGCTTCTGATGTGTTGTTTCAGAGTTTTTTTGGTAAACTGCTCTGAGTCGGGCGGTGTTTTGGTAGCTTCTGTGAAATTTAAACACTTATTTTTGACTGAACTAGGTGTGCCGTTGGTACAAATAAGCTGGTTGAGCATTTAGTCAATGCTGAGGTTCAGACAAAGGGTTTAAATAGTGTCATTGTAACCTTATCTGTTAAAGCCGGCTAGGCCTAGCTAACATTAGCAATGTCTGAAACAGTTTAAATGGGTGAAAACAGGCACCGACTCGTCAATGTAAACACATCAACAACAGAAGGGGGTGGGGGGGGGATTTTTCTCGACTTTATTTCTTAAACTCGTCAGTTTGTAGCTTATTTGAATAAAAAATGGCCCCTAAGTTTGTTCGCCTATTGTTATGTTGCACAAAGGGACATTTAAATAACTTCTGTCACATTTCCTTTAACCCTGAACTTGTAGATTCAGCTGCGTTGCCCGAGCAACTGTCCACCTGTCAGGTTTAAGTATGCTAAAATTCATATCTGGAGAAACTTTGAGTAGGAAAGAATCAGCCTGTTGGTAATAGGATTCCTGTGAAGAGAAGTATGGGGGGAAAAATAGAGCAATTTCCAGATTTTATTCCCTATTTGTATGATTTAAAAAAAATCCATCTTTATACCTGCCAGTTTATACACCTGCCTGTTTCCATCCCTCCAATCTTTGTATTCAGAACCTGCAGAAATACCTACCATAAATTCAGAGAGAACATTTCTGTTTATTCTTCAAAAATGACTAAAAAGCAACAGAGAATGTTAGAATTTTGTAGAAACTTCTTGTGTCTTAAAGGGGTAGTGTCAAGTAAAATTGACCTTTTTTAGCTTTACAACATGCTATATTATTCCCTCATCAAAAACATACCTGGAGTGTTTCCTTAAGTCTTTCACGCATGTTTGAGAAATCCTTGAATCTCCCCGTGACAAACATTCACCTGTGCAAAACACCAGGGTGGACTGAGCTCCTGCAGACTATCCAGCTGCATTTTCAAACACCAGGAGGAACTGCGCTTCTGCTGAGCTCATCATAGGAGCGACTTCTCAGTGAAATGCTGAGTAACAACATTGTTAAAGGATTAATAGTGGTTTGATACTGAGATGACTTTCTGAAGATGGAGTTTCATAAAGAATATGAGCTTCTTAAAAAGACAGAGGCCCAATTTAAAATGTCAAATTACAAAGTCAAATTTATTTTAAGTCATATTTGATATGTATAGCATTTTTACACTAACTGATACTAACTGATACTTGATTATCCTTGTAAAATGGCAGCATGTGCCTGGAAAATACACAATAAGAGACCAGATGGATGCCTTAGTGCTGTTATTTTTACGCTCCACTATATTAATAATCTCGATAAGCCTTTTTTGTTTTCATTCACTCTAATCTTATCTTCTTCTTTAGGGGTACAAATTTCTGCTGCACGTTTCCAGCTCCTCTTGAGAGATGTCGACCCCCGACCCACCGATGGGAGGGACGCCGCGGCCCGGTCCCTCCCCGGGCCCGGGACCATCTCCAGGAGGCATGATGGGCCCCAGCCCCGGACCCTCGCCGGGCTCGGCCCACAGCATGATGGGGCCCAGCCCGGGGCCGCCCGGCTCCGGCCACCCCCACCCTCCACAGGGACCCTCAGGATATCCTCAGGACAACATGCACCAGATGCACAAAGTATAAATGATTTCTTTTTTTTTTCTTTTTTTTTAACAATTGTTTTTTCTTTTCCTAGTGTTTTTTAAAACACACTTATATGTCATTAATAATGTTAGACATATGCATGTGATAAATATTCAAATTCTCAGTTGATAATTTCCGTCTTTATGTCTGAATATCTGGAACAGCCAATGGACCCCATGCACGATAAGGGGATGCCTGATGACCCTCGCTATGGTCAGATGAAGGGTATGGGCATGAGGCCTGGCGGACACAGTGGCATGGGACCGCCCCCCAGTCCAATGGACCAACATTCCCAGGGTAACTCCTCTCCCTCTATTAGTTTCTCATTAGCTACACACATATATATATATATATATATATATATATATATATATATATGTGGTGCGGTGAGGAGGGGGCTGAGGCTCTGTGTGTCTTTGAGATACCCGCACTGGT
>CAEFZY010006132.1:0-29814 GCA_903066815.1 Brachyrhaphis roseni
TTCACCTCCATCCGGCCATATTCTTCACCATCCTCCACCACCAGTGTCGGGTCCCGGGGGGATGACGTTCCCATCAGCATCGGGGATGCTCATCCGAGCTTATCGCAAGGCTTGCCATAATTGATGTTCCCAGCCGGGGCCCGAGCGCCAAAGACTGTATTTCCTTTATGTCATTAAACTCTTCTAATTGTTGTCCCTTCTCCGTCTGAGTCTTTCCAGATTGAAATCCAAGAACACTAAAAATGTATCTGGTAGTGGTGAAGAGTCATCACCATTCTTAAGACATGCTATGTTTAAAAAAAATATGATAGGTGATGTTCTTCTATGGAAAAGATGGATAAACCCAGCTCATGAGATTAGTTTGATATACTTTATTCAAGTCTGTATTAAGCCATATATATATATATAAGGAAAAATTCTAATATTCAATTTAGTACAAAATCAATAAAATGCTGGTTTCATGCGTTATTTACTTTTTTTATTATTGTTTGCTCCCATAGCATTGCTATATAAAAGTATTCCTTAATAATTGATAGAAAAAATACTTACAAAACACAAAGTGAAGGTGTTCTAACTGTGGATGTAAATATGGTAACACTTACCACAGGCTTTTACTATTGTGCAATATTTTGTTCTGCATTAAAACTGAAGTGGTTATATTACATTTAGAGTGCTCTCAAAAGAAAATATGTTTCTTTGTAAGTCTGTGACAGTTTGTGACAATCCTACTCTAACAGTGACTTCTTGCTGTCGTTCTCAGGATCTGTCCTCTCCCAGCCCTGCCGAATACGGCCAAGGCTTTTATCCACACAAGGCAGAAGAAGCAGCAGTCTGAACACCAGCACCAGGGAGGGCACCACCAAGCAGAGCATGTAGCCGGGAGGAGTGTACCATTTGTATTGCGAGATGTACAGGAATCTGTCCCAACCATACAGGTAGGTGTGAAAGGTGCAGAAGAACAATGTCAGGTATCCCAACTTGGACTGGAAAACAGAAAAACAAAGAAAGGTCATCATCTTGGTATACATCGACTGGGCCCTCAACAGTTATTGGTAAAGTAATGAATTCCACCTTAAATGTTTTTTTTATTCAAGTTGTTTAAACTCAGACTGAGGAATTTAGGAAAATGATACCAAATATTTAATTTAAAGACATTTACTCAATGTGGATTTACTCAATGACTTATATATGGAGATGTAGTAGCTATGTGTAAAGATTGACTTTGTGTCTGGTGAGATTTGTCGTGTTGATCTAACTATATGTTTTAATTTTTTTTGCATTTTTAGTTTTCTTAAAGACATCTACAGATATCTTGACAGTGAGCTTAAGAGATTTTTTTTCTTCCACTTATTAAAAAAATAAGTGGAAAAAATGTTTAGTTTCGTGTGTCACATAGCTGCCAAAGTTCCTGCCAACGATGCAGTGCCATGTCGGATTGTATTTCTTGTCAAACTCCTTTTTGACATAGGCAGCGATATCCTTCTCTATGTTGTACTTCTCCACTGCCTGCATGAGGTTTTTCTTCCACTTATTAAGTGAAAGAAAAACATCATCATTTATCATCATCACCCAGTAAGCAACTGGGTGATGATGATAAACTTAATTTCTCATCCAGCCTAGTAGCAAGTGGCTACTAGGCAAAAAGAAATGAACGTTTATTTCACCTGAGTAGAAGAAAGTCAGACATTGCTAATTAAATGTATCTAAAAACTGGGATCATTTAGAAATGCAAAATCCTGTAATTTCTTTTTCAACTGGAATTGCAAGGAGTACTACTATTAATGGTGCTGTGACTGTGTTAATCAATAATTTTATAAATTTTGTTATATATTTTAATGTTTTCAGCCTCATTGACTCACTTGAAGTCCCCCACAGCTTTTCAGTGTCCCAGGTTAAGGATGGCAAGTAACAAGGTGACCTTTACTGAGACATTTGCACCAACTTGTCTGAGTTTTATAGAGGTAATCCCAGAAATGTCCCTGGGGATTTACATGAAGTACAATCTGCACAAAGAAAAATTTAGGACTGTAGCTCAGGATAATGTGTGCTCCTAAATTATATTTGATGAATAACTTAACATTTAGAGTCGCTCTAATTTGGGCTGGAGATAAGGAGTAGGGTGGAGTGAGAAAATGAGCTTGATCTGACCCAGATACACTTATGAATGAGTTAATTTCCTGCAGTGTGATTGTGCTTACTCTCAATGGTCAACATGAGGAAAAAAGATAAACATCCAACAGAAGAACTGGAAAAGGACAAAGGAAAATATTCACTGAATTTCATCCAAAGGGAAGTTAGAAACAGACATCTGCATGATGTAACCATTTTCCATCTGAGCCGAAGCACTGAGCCGTCTTCATCAGTCACGGCTTGAGTGTTAGTCAAAGCTCTTTTTCTGGGATATGCATCCATATTTCTTTTTAGGGCCAGGATTCTATCTTTAAATTTCTATAACAGCTGAACAACTGAACTAAAAATTTTGTGGCAAATTTTGAGATATCTCCTTACAGGTGGGCACAAAGTAAGCAAAACTATTTTTAGCATTTCTGCATTGATGAAAAGTTCTTTGGATTACATTCAACTCACCTTTAAATAATTTGAGACCAAGACGGTCTCAAATTATTTGAGTGTGTTGCATATTTTGATGCAACACACTCAAAATATGTAATATCCAGGCTTTTGGGGCGTCTGGCACTAGTTTCTGACACAACTTCTTCTTAGTTCTGTCATTTGAGGTGTTTAATTGTTTGGTACTTTTCATATATAGTGGCTTATATGTAATCCAAAAAGTGAAGCTGCCATATCGCATGTAAAACAGACGATTCAAAGTTACTGTTGAGTGAAAAAATATTTTTGTGTCAGAAATATTTCCAAACTTTAAAACTAATCTTAATAACAGACAAAAAAAATAATAAGAATAAATACAAAAAAAAAGTTTTCACTTGATGACTTCTTTTACTGAGGGAAAGAAGTCATCCAAATCAACCTGGCATTATGTAAAAAGTAATTCCCCCTTTGTTCATTATTTACTCAAGCTAAATTTTAATACATACATAGTTTAAGTAAAGCCTAGTATACACATTTGATTGTGGTTGAAGACACTGAATACCATTGAGAAAAACTTGTTCTGTGTAAGTAAGATAAACATAGAAGTTTTCACCTGAATGAAGCTGAACTCTCTCCAGCTGAGAGCGTTGCTGACAGAAGGGAGAGAGGAAATTCCCAAAAGGAGATACAGGCCAAATCCCAGAGCCCCTATGGAGTAGTATGAGTCAGTTCTCCAGGCCATGGTTGTATCAAATGGGGATGTCTTGTTATTCTTGATCTGAAAGTGAAACAAAATTTTAAAAAAATAAACATTTATGGCAACTCCACTGGTAAAACCAAAGAAGTGTTTTATAAATCTTTTACCTGTGAGATTGTATTTCCTGCAAGTCTGAATCTTACATAATACCTGGATACAAAAGACATTATTTAGAACAAAACATTTCAAATTAGAAAAAAAAACATGCTTTCTATCTCTCATAGATACAGTTTATCTGAACACACTGTGGGAAGAATAAATGATTTTTGTGACAATAATTTGTCAATCTGTTGAATATTAACCAGATGGAGTTATAAGACTTTTTATTCTTTGTTAATTTGTTCTAAGTTGAGTACGCATTAAAAGAGATCTAAAGTTGACTAACAATGATTTGTATAAAAAAGTGGTTAACCTTTGGAGTTGCTATGGAAACACCTAAAAGATTTAGGTTAGACATAGAGATGTAGATATAGATTGTCACAAAGTAGAAAGCAATGAAACAGTTTTCAACTAAAGGAGCTTTCCCAATATTTGTATGGATCATTACCTACCTTATAGGGATGATTAGAGTATAAAGCACATGCAGGGAAGCAAGGGCCAGAGCTATCAGACCAAGTTGTTTCCTGCACAGCATCCAACGATCCAACCAGTCAGGAAAACGCCTAAAACAAACATTTTGTATGTTCTTAAACATGCTTTCTACTGCATACCTTTAGAGAGTTTACATGTTGGTCAATGTCCTTTTCTTACTTGTATTTGGTTCCTCTGTAGAGCTGAAAGAAGCCAGCTATGACTCCAGGCAGATAACAGAGAGACAGCAAGATGAGAGACACACTTGGAAACACCTGGAAAAGAAGAAAAACAAAAACATTCTAGTTCAGGCTTAGTAGTTTTAAAGAAAACATACTATTTATAAAAATAATAATCTGTCTTCACCTTGTTAGCCAGAGATATCATAATTCTGAAGGAGATGTCTCTCCCCTCGTTAACATACGCATAGATGACATCTCTGGTGAGAAGATAGAAGAAGAAGAAAGCAGTGAGGCCAATGGTGAGGCGCATGGGCAGCCTCCACTCGGGGAACAGCTGCAGGGGGAAGTCCTCCAGCTCTCTGGCTGCAGACAGAGACCCTCTATCCTGAACAGTGAAGCCCAGTTTGGTGGAAATCACTGCCACTGCCTGCTTAGCCTCAGGATTGTTTCCACACAGGTACACCTGGAGCATGAAAAGGTTCTTACAACTCTGAAAATCTCCTGTGTGAGAGACAGAGTGCTCAGCCATGTTAATGCAATATTTATGTACATATGCATGTGTACACACATTGATGAAAGGATGTGTTTGACTCTAGAGAAATGAATATGAAAGTGAACAAAGACAGCACGGCTTCTTGTATGAAATACTAAATTTAGGCGAGGAAAGCAGGTATCAAGCAACAATGCTCAGTTAACACCTTGTGATGTTGCTGATGGTGCTCCAAATACAGAGCACCCCGATGCATAAACATGCGCACACTTGTGTGGTTTTTTACCATCCTCTGAGACCTAACAAACAGATCAAAACAAAGCAGGAAAAAAAAAAAAAAACACATGTGCTGCAGCTTTGCACTACAGAGAGAGAGCAAAACATGTGATGTTGAGCTTAGATCTGAGAAACGATGGAGTTCACTGATTCAAAGACACATCACAGGTGGCTTTCAGAGCAAAGACATTAGGTTGACTACCTAAATTTACATTCTTTTCCTTAAATGTGGTCTGATGAATGCTTCAAAGTGTGTGACTATGATTTAGACTGGAGTTCTTCCCGTCTTGAGTAGCACCCACTGTGCAAACACATCAGAGAACTAGAAAAAAGAAAAACTTGTTTTTCTCTGATGGAATAAGAAATCTGTCAAACAAACAAGCCGCTAAAACTGAAATAAAAGATCACACCAGAAAAAGAGAAATACTGCATTTTTGATGAGTAGGAGAAGAAAAAGACTGAGTCTATTTTTTTATTATTTTTTTTTCCCCACAGAGAAACTTGTTAGTGTCACAACAGATCCAGTACCTGTCTGTTGGCATCTGAAGGTCCGTTCTGAAGAGCCCAGGCTGACAAGGTGTTAAATGCTTTCACCACATGGGCCCCAGGGATTAACCTGGACAGTGAATAACAAACTTTAGCTTCATGCTCTGCCAGCCACAGAAGCTCTAACCGCATCCATAAGACACCATCTAATCTCTACTTACCTCTGCAGATACTCAGCATTGGCCTCTGGGTACATATTCTTCTTGAGATTGTTGCTAACATCCACAAGCACCTTGCAGCGAATAAAAATCGGGAAAATGGTTTAAAAGTCAGAAAATAAACAACACTAATGATGCACAACATTATGTGATTGCACAGTAAGGTACCTTCCCATTGAGCTGAGGTGCTAGTGTCTCCAGGAAGTCATAATGTTCTCTGTGGACACAAACAAAGACCAAACTGGCTGATTGCGCCGCTACCTCGTGGCTCAACACCTGCACAGGTCAGACACACAAACACATGACGACCGTCAAGCACAAAAATTGCATGTACCAGTTGCATGTTGGATTGCAACTGGTACTTCTGTTGCTTTCGTGGGCATCATTTATTTGAAGTACATTAACTGAGTTGTTCAAACACATGGATCGTTGCGTTATATATAAACTTCTCAAAAGAGCGGTGCACTGGTGAATATTTGACAATGCCACGAATACCTGCTGGAAGTTACAGAGCTGAGAAAAAGTGTTTTCCATCCATCCATTTTCTTACACCCTTGTCACTAGTGGGGTTGGGCGGGGTGCTGGTGAATATCTCCACGGAGACATTTCAGGCAAGAGGCGAGGTACACCCTGGACAGGTCGCCAGTGCTTCTCAAAAATGTGTTTTCCTCCTTACAGATTTTATTTGCTTTTGCTTTTTTTGTCACACTTGAATATTGATCAAATATATTGAATAAAATCACACAATAATAACTTTTTGTGAATATGAAAAGCCTCACCCTTTGTTGTTTGATCATTAACTGTGATTAACCAAATTGGTTGGGAAAATGCATTCAGTTTCATGAGCCCATCCCCAAAGACCGTTCTGAATCTTCCCAGGATTTGCAACAACTTGTTTATGGGGCTGTGTCTCATCGTACAGAGAACTCTTGGTGTCCTTGAAGAATATTCTAAGCCAAAAGTTTTGCTCTGGGACTGATCAACTAAGGAAAGCTACAGATTCTTGCACAATAAATAGATAGTTTACACCTGGAGTTGAAGAGGACCATGTGTGGACTGTGTACTTTGGATAATGCAAAGTGTGAAAGTGGAAAAAACTCTGTAAGGTGATGGGGAATATCAAATATGGTATTGAATATGTGTGGCTTATAATCCTTTAAAAGGGATTGTGAGATTGGGAAATCATTTTCTACAATTTAACCAAGATTTTCTCATGATTTGTTTGTTCTGACTTGGGCTGCAATGTGAAGTAAATTCAAATGAAGTCCTCCCTGCAGACCTTTCACTCCTGAAGCATCATCAGGCCAGGATCTTGAAGATGGCCCCTGACATATTCATCAGAGTGGTCAAAATTTCTGTTCAACATCAGACTCCAGTATAGACATTGTTCTCTTAACAGTAAGAGAAAATCAATTTGTCCACTTCATTGTTGTGTAAATTTCTTTCCTGTATGATTTCTACATTTTCATGGTCAAAATTGCTGAACTTATATAATGTAATAATGAACTTATGTTTTATATGTAGTACATGAGACAATATACTGTGTCTTACTCCTGGTGCCGTTGTGTCACAGAGTGAATTAAACAGTTGGCACATACCTTTTGCTGTACCTCTTTATATCGCAATATATGTGTGATTACACATGTACTATACATGCTGATAAATATATCCACAATGTGATATATTTAATAAATGTATGTGACATATTTAGTCTGATCAGCCATAAATGTGCTGCATGAATCTGTAGCTAATAGGAAGTGCTAGGTGAACTTGATATACAAATGAAGGTAAGATCATACACAATATTCAATTTTAGTAAAAAGAAAGAAAGCTTAGCCAAAGAAAATGTTTAATTATTGTAAATAATTGTACAGAATGGAATTAAACATAAAAAAAAACCCTTTTAAAACGTCATAATTAAAAGTCAAATATGTGAGTTTCTATCCAGAGTAGTCAGTGCCTCACCAGTCATAAATCTCACCACTCGTTACTGGGACTCACATGCACACAATATGAATACATAGTATTTATTTTCATAAGCTCACTGCATTTGTGGAAATAAATAAGGATGCTACACACTGCACCATGTGTGTGTCCACCCTGAAGTTGTTGTGCAATCAGAGCCAACAAAATTATGGCTAACTCATTAGTGTGTCTGCTTTAATATTTGTAAATAATGTTGTGGCAGTGGAGTGTTAAAGTGAGTGAAAGGAATTATTAAACAGCGCAGGCAGTCAACACATCTCCATGCTCGTTTGAACCTTTGTTTACAATTAGTCTGGCCACTTCCTGCCTTCTTTGGCTCAAAATGATGAGTCTGTCAAACGCGTTGACATACAGGTTTGATGAAATGTGGTATACCAGTCAGACTGAGGTCACTTTGAAAGACATCAAACATCTGGCTAAGGAGCCCATCTGACAACAGCCTGGTTCTGATTGATAAACAAATTTGACTCATGCTGTTCAGCCTGCCATTAAAAGATCAGATATATGCTTCCTCTTTAGGCTGAGAAAAACAAGAAACTGAAAAGGAAGACTTAATATTTACTATGAAAGAATTTTATTGGAAACGAATGACATTCTCTGCACACCACAATGTGTTGAGTTTAAATGATTGTGTTTATATGTAATATAAAAAATGAGAACAGTCTGCACCACACTGTACCCATGTATCATCTGTGCTAACGCCTGTCTGCACACAACCAATCAGTAATATTGTTTAGTTAATGAAAGGACAGAAGAGACTTTGCACTTTAAATTTTACAGTGCAATTACCAAAAACAAAACCTCAACAAAACACAGTACTATATAATATTTTCTTGCTCAGTCCGCACCAGACATTGTAGCACATACCTGAGCTCCTGGAGGAACGGGGCCGCAGCTGTGAGGTCTCCTGCTCCCATACACCAACCTATACCCAGACTGCAGTAGACGTTGACCCAGAGAGCGCCCCAAGTCTCCCGTCCCAAAGATGCACACCGTCTCCTGTTCAGAGGTGGCTGCAGCACTCGCAGGATACAGCGACACGCTCTCTGGCTTCACCTCCTCCGACATGCTGCACTGCCTGTCTGACAACGTGGAAGCAATCTAACACCAGATATGTCGTGTGGATTTGACAGAACAAATTGTTCCTACTTGCGGCTCTTCTTTCAGGGGCAGTTGAACTGAAATACGAGACAGTAAAGTGTCTGTATTAAAGACAGATGTAGAAAAAACATAATGTGCCTTTGAAATGGCAGCTTACCGTATTTGTCTTGGAAAAGTGCAGGAGCTGAAGGAACTTTAGGTCTTGAGACAGTTTTTGTACTTACCCGCCCCCCTCCCAGTTCAGAATGGGCTGTGTGTAAAGTCTGGAAACTCCACGGATTAAGGTGGGAGCCATCTGTGCAAGTACTGGCAAAACTGTTAGTTATGAGTTGTGTTTTATTTTTTCTCTGTGTGCATGCAAGTGTGTTTCTGTTTAGCAAAAGAACTGGAAATGTTTCTGTTTTGGCCTTCTTCTGGGAAATGAGAAAAAAAATCCCTGAGATGTTATACAACATTGGGAAAGAACAACCGCCTGCCCAGATGTTTTGGTTCTTTCCAATTTTACAAAATCACTAGTGTAAATAGATTGTGTTTAGATGGTGAGAATCAGTGCAAGGTGGGATTTTTAGATATTTGCACCTTTTAAAATGCAACAGGTTTTTTCAGCTGTCAAAAAGTCAAGTATGAATAAATCAAAGCTCTGAACATGTTCAAATTTGAAAGTAAGTGCAGCTCTGTTGTTCAGACAAGAATGGGTTTGCCTGTCACCCCTTGCTGTGGATCAGTGACACTGAGCTCTTCAAAAACATACAATCAAAGCAAATTCCAGGTCACAGTATGCAAACACAGTGTGCTGGGGTGCTTGCAACTGCTCTTCCTCTCTGTGTAGTTTCAGTTCAACATGAAATCCACACGGCCTGCCCCAAGTTCATAATTACTTTGACAAGATGGCTAAACAAATGGCACACATTTTTTATTAGCAAGAGGTTATTTGTGGTGCACTTGGAGCAAAAGAACCCAGTCCTATAATCAGCCACTGATGCATTGGTCAGCAGAGGTGCTCACTGAATCATGGAGTTTGCAGGAAAACCCACCAATTACAATCTAATCTGCACTCTTAAGTTGTCCTCTATGAGTAATTAATGTTCTTAGCCCTGTAACTCAAGTTGGCCTTTGCCCATAAACCCTTCTTTTGCTCCCAGAGGATGAGAATAGCTCTGGTGTTCAGAGCTAAGGTGAACCTCAGATCTTGTGATCTGCCCTAAACTGTAATTATGCCTTGTGCTCTGTTGCCTTACTCAGTGGCCAGTAAACATTTGTGCAAGCTCATGTGTAAAAAAAAAAAACATATTAGGGCATTTGGTGGAAGTTAAAACACATGTTGACAAAGTCATAAGGCATCATTTTAAACATCTATGTTTTCAGTAATGGCTGGGATTGAAGTCCAAAGCCAAAAAATGTGGAAAAACCTGACACAAAGCAAACACAAGGAGGCTAAGCAAGCTCCCAGGAGTTGTAGAAGAGTAATGACACTGAATGAACACTCAACTTGAGCATCAATTCATAATACAAAGTCCACATGAAGATAAGGTAGTGATAGCTAATCTTCAGCTCCAATCTGTCTTCACAGAGAGAAAACATTTCCGATGATTTAGGAAAACAATTTGGGCGTGGTAGCTTGTAGACCTTACAAACGGCACCATAGCCAGGGATTTGAAAGCACTGCGTGGCAACCCCTGTCAACTTTTGTCTGCTTCGGACACAAATGCGCTTGTGTATGTGCCAACACTCCAAGAAGGAACAATAATTCTTTTACTTCAAACCCACAACTCATTGGAAATCATCTGATGTACTGATAAGCAGTCATAACTACTCTGAAACACATTTTCTTATTTTTCTTCTTAACTGTAAACAGATGGTCTGACTGCTGGTGATGGTGTTGAATCTTTAGAGTAAACTATGTTGTGTCCTTGTCTCTTAGTTTTAGATTGATCCTTTCCTTGACCCAAAGTGTCCAATCATTTCATTATCTTAGGGCCAAAAATGTTTCCAACTCTTTTAGAAGAATTAAGAGTACTCACTTCATTCTTTTCTGTGTGAAAACCACATTTCCCAACATCATTCTCCCATTTTAAAGGTGTTTTTGACAAAAAAGAAAAAAATCCATTTATTTTTGTAGATGTGTTTTGTTGTCGCATGCAATATTGTCATCCATATAACAGCGCTTTTAGGTTTGATATAAACATGGTTGCAAAAGATCTGTTTGTTTCAGTAGTCGGCTCTGATGTTTGCACTTCAGTTTGCTTTGTTTTTAGCAATAGTGAAATAGATATTATTAGATATTATTTTGCTTACACAAACGGTTCAACAGTCTCCATTTTAAATACAGCTCACAAAAATAACAAGAACCACAAAAAGTCTTATTCTATCAATAAAGAAGAAGAAAAGCACAGTAAGGACTGTGTTGCTTGAAATAAATCAGACTGGTTGGTCTGGTATATGGTACAATGACTTTCTCTCACCCCCACATAGAGTAAACATACAGTCATGACCTAAAGTTCCTTGCCTTATGAAGCCAATCACAAGCCAACCAGAAAAACCATTTTCAGGCCTGAACAAAAAAGATAAATTTCAGCAAACATAACAGCTGTATGTCAGTACTCTAAACAATCTGGCCTAAAGCAGCGTGGGATTTTTTTGATTATCAAAACAAAAGTGAGAGGAGGCAGCAATCAAATATCATATGTCAAGTATGGAAACAGACCTTCTCATGCGAGGGTGATGATTGGACTGTCCAGTTTTCCCAGGCACAAGCCATTACCCTGATTGGCTTCACACGGCTCAGTATCTGGTTGTATAAGCAAAATGCATGAAAGCTACAAAGTAGATACTAATGCATTCTAGTGCATGAAATGAGGCTTACAGTAAAGTCCTGCTTTCTATGTATCTTTGACCTGTACACCAACACAGGAATTGATTTCCATTCATTATCATGTTTCAGTAACACCTTTTAAGAGGTAGAACTTATTTTGCTGTAAGACAGAATCCCATTTCAGCTGTTTCTTCTAAAATTTTAATCTGTTTTGTGCATTCCTACTTTGGATATATGGTGTATCAATTTTTTCCATGGTTCCATGGAAGGGCAAAAGGACATAGCTCTTGTCTACCAAAAGTATTAATCCTCCGTTCACATTTTGTCATATTTAGAAAAATAAACTCAAATCTGGTTTTGGACATTTTATTTGAAAACCTAGCAGGAAGTAGAGCTTAATTGTGGAGTAAAACAAAAATGACAAATACTTTTTGAAAATTTTAAGATAAAAAGATCTCTGTACACTTGTTCTCTATACTGGAATACCCCTCAACAAAATCAAGCAATAGAGATCCACAGCTCTGGTGGGAAAATTGCTTGATAGGACAACTGTTACTAATGTACTTCCCAAATCTTGTCTTTACCGAGAAGTGTCAAGAAGAAAGCTGTCATTGACTAAATGCCATAAGAAGTCTTCTTTGAAGTCTCCCATATGATATGTATTGCTGTGCGCCCGCCATCAGAGGTCACCAACCCTGGTACTCAAGGTACACAGAGTAAAACACATGGGCTCATTGCAGGCTTGCTTCCGGCTCGCTCTGCTTTTACACAAGGGATTTATGGCAAGTGCTGCAGGAATAGCCTCAAAGGGAGGGTAATATGTAGTTCCCTGTCATTTGTTGCCATTTTATAGCACAATAAAGTAACCATGTTGCTCTTAGTTGTTATGAAAATGCTGTATATATGATAACAACTTAAAAGAAATTTGACTTTACATCATCA
Organism: Brachyrhaphis roseni; assembly: GCA_903066815.1. Taxonomy (NCBI): domain Eukaryota; kingdom Metazoa; phylum Chordata; class Actinopteri; order Cyprinodontiformes; family Poeciliidae; genus Brachyrhaphis; species Brachyrhaphis roseni. Next base: position 12,368 of record CAEFZY010006132.1, read on the forward strand.
CCATATCTGACACCAAGAAATTGGCCTCTGTCTCTTTAAGAGCCTCCTACTTTTTCCAGCACTCTTCCCTCAGAACATCATCACAACAATGTTTTTCCATCCTGTCTTGTGATGCTGTTTGCAACCCTCATAGGAATGTTGTTGTTTGTATGATAAGCTCAGCGGACGTGCATTTCTACCAGGCGTTTGCTAATTGCAGTTGTTGCTAATCTGGTGGGGAGGGGAAGGCTGTGGGGCAGGAACTTGGCTTGGAGACTGAAGCTCCAAGGTGGAGCTTTGGGTAAATAGATAGTGCATGAATATACGTCAAGCAAGATTTTTAAGGGAATATTTCTATGCCACAAAACAATTGGTGCAATTCAAATGACTTTTCCAAACATATAAATGCATATATTGTGTTTTATTTCCTCATTAAATTATAATTCTTATCCTAATAACCATTTTTTTCAGTTTGTTAGGACCCTATGTGTTATATTCTTGTTCTCTCTCCCTCTTTCTCTCTGAAGGCATAACATGCCTGCTGTTTTTGGGTTCTTTTCCCCTTAAGGTGCTGAATGTCCTCGTACGAACCTCCTCAACTCTCATGTTAGGTCATGTTTTGCTTTCTGGGCCATAAGCCAGCACAGCCAGAAAGGCCACGTTTAAAATCATTTCTTTTGGCAGGAGCACAACAAGATCAGGCTGAAAAACAAACAAGTAACACGTTCATAATGTTGCCAGGATATGATTAGGCTGTCAAAGCCCCTTTTTGTAAACATTAATATCAGAAGGCATTAAAGTCCAGCTGTCTAGTTTGCAGATGATATCAGTAGAGAAACTTAAAATGTCTTTGGAAGGACTTGGGAATGATACTGCAAGCTGTGCTTCTCCTCACTGCAAACACTCTCTGTCCCACCACTCTGGTCCATCACCGTGATGTTGAAGAGATTTACAGTGAATCCTCCCTGCTGACCCGTGCTGCTCTGGTGCTCAATGAATGGACTGTAAAGTTAATGGATCACATCCAATCTTTCCTTGTAGCACACATCACCTTTTTCTCTAATACATATATGTGAATCCTCCCAATCCCACTAATCCTGGCTCTCGTGTTTCCAGCAATGCAGAGCATCGTCAGGATATGGTCTCAGCTCTATATGAGTCCTAATCACAACGATAATAAAACTAGGATGGAAGATTGTGCTATAGTCCTCATAGCACTTACTGTAAATATGTAATATTAAAAAAGCTCTGACTGCGAGTTCTTATCCTTACCTCATCTTTACTTGGAGGCTCTGAGGATAACTTTTAATGCAGAAAAAAATCAGTTTAAAAATGTTAATATGTAAAGTTTTAAATAGATTTTTTGCAACGAAAATGTGCAAAAATGGCACAAAAACTCCAATAAGTTGAATTCAGAAGAAAATTAAATTAACTTTATTAATTTCAAATTTATTCAGGTTTTATTCACTTCAACTCAATTAATTTAATTTCAGATTAAATAAATGGACAGCTAATTTAATTTAACTGACCTAAAAGGAAAGGACCTAAATTTTCCAAATTTCAACTGAATAGTTGTCTATAGGACCCCCTATTGCTTGTTATTAGTTGTTACTTGTTACAATAAATGTAAACTTATCCATTTTGTATTTATTTTATATCAATATTTTTTCAGATTTTTCCGACTCAACTTGTGATAAATCTAGCAACTCTTCTGTGTTGTTGGAGACTTCTCTGCTGACAGCGCTCTGCAGCTTGTCTGCAGACAGCCTGCCTGTCCCGAGCGAGCGGCGAGAGCGGCTATTTGCTTCTCCAGCTTCCTCAGCACTGCAGTCAGTCTGACACAGGACCATACCTTCACTAATAGTCAGAGCAGAGGAGACATATTTCACTCCGTATTCACATTGCAAATAAATCACACATTTGAGAATACCAACACTATCACCGATGCTCACTACGCCAACTCCTAGACTCACCACCGGCCTGGGGAGAAAGAACAGTGCTTTTATGCCTGAAGTGATAAAGTTGTACCAAGACTTATTACTGCAACCAACAGGACAATTCAACCGCCTCAGAACCGTTTGACCGACGAGGTCAGTAGTGAGACCGTTTAAGGCAAAAATAATGCCGAACTAAAAGAGCTGCACAACAAATATCTAAATTTGCACAAAAACATGAAGATACAACCTTAAATACATTTTTAAACAGATTATCAGAAACAGTTTTTCACTTAAATCTGACTGACTTCAATTATATTTGGGCCACAACATTTACATTTTGAATTATAGAATAAAACATTTATTGGAGAAAAAAATACACATTTTTAAGGTTGTAAGCCAGGAGTGTGCAGCATCCATCTTTCATGTACCTTGGGTGCTCCAGACTTCAGTGAGTTTCAGAATAAACTTCACTTCCTGCTGTTCGAAACCAATCTGCTGCCCCCCTCCTGTTGTCTTTAATAACACCATTCAGTGCTTCTTCTGCTTCTCTCTCACTGTTTTGTTCCAGATCCCATCCAGTCTTGGCCCTTGAAACATCAAATCCTGCTCTTGAACAGAAGTCCTGGTGGTAGAAAATCTATAATTTATCAGTCCATGACCACACACTGCTGAATATTTCACTCTGAAAGTCGTGTATAATTACAGTTGACTTTGTGTCATGCTGTCACTCCAGGGCCTCCCTCTCTGGTAGTTTTTTTTTTTTTTTTTCAGTACAGACCTACAGCCCTCGAAAAATGTTTTCTTTGGAATTACAGGCTATCTTTTCAGCTTGCAGAAGCTATCAGGTGGCTCAATTGCTTTCAGGTGGCAACTTAACTTTCACATCTCGTCCTTTTTTCAATAAAACATACAAAAGCTCATAGTTACTGGTAACAAATTAGGTAGGACAGAGCAGACTTTGAGCTAATGCCCATCCTGCCATTTAGAATATAAGAAAACGCAAATTGCAATGTTTGTAATGAGGAGGATAATAAAACTTAATGGGAGCTAATGTGGTTAAACTGATCAGGGGAGCAGAGAGACCTCGGGTTAAAACAGTTACTAGACTAGACAGGAAAAGGACTTAGGAGGATGAACATACACACAGAATACACTCACACAAACACACACTGGCAGCTTAATGGCCTATGTCAGCTCTTGTAATCTGATATCATTAGATCGCTACAACTCTTCTCAATTTAAGATTAATGCATTGGCCATGTGGAAGGTCCTCTGTCTTTGATTCTCTACTGTTGGGGTTGCACACGCTCAGTGTCACTTGTAGATGTGTGATCTTTCATGCCTTCTTCACTTAGCAACAGTTAATTAGTTCTTGGTGAGTGTTACCTGTGAGGAGATTGTCTGAAAAAAGATGTTCAAAAGGAGGGGAGGGGTCACTGAGAATAAGATGGGAGGAGAAGGGTCCGAAAGGGCTGAGGTGTAAAAAGTGCTTATATATATATATATAACTACCTTGAAGAAAATAAGAGGGATATAACGTCAAAACATGGAGGAAGCCAGAGAAGAGATACGGAAAAGTGACAGACAGCAGACAAGGGGGAATTAATTTTTAATCGAGAGGAGAAGTCAGGGTTACTGACAAGAGAGAGGCAAGATGACGACGTCTTTTCGCTTACACACAGAAACACTTCCCGTACAAACCTGTGAACTTTAGCTTTATTTTTCAGAAAACCAAACACATTTTCACATCCTATTAAAATTAACTCATACTTTAACTATTCCTTAAGAAAGGCATTTAACATTTTTCAATTATCTAAATGATTTAATTGTATTTAAAAATGTATATTTTAATTTTTGCAACTTTTCTTTTTCATTTGCATTTAGACTTGTATTTCACAGTTATATTTATTTTCATTTTAGAAAGTGGATATAGCAAAGAACACACAAAGAGATGCACAAGGCTGATGACTTTACATTTGACCACAGAACTCAGTCATCCGTGCATAAAACTATGTGCACAATCAGTGATAACAATGTCTCTGGTCCAAAAGATTTCAAAACCAGGATTTGGGGTTCATAATGGTGAGGCCAAAGGCATTTCCAACACAGGCAACACAGTATTCTATTTGAACATCAGGAAAAATGTTTCTACTTCACCTTTTTGTTTTTACAGATCTCATCCCCACTTATTGAATAGGCAGACTTTATAGCAAAAGTGCTCTGTCTGTCCATTTCTTTGTGTGTTGTCAATAAATGCTCATATTTATTGACAGTTGAGTTCAATACATTTCGTTTAGAAATGTATTCTTACATTTTTTTTTTTTATCCACAGCCATAAAAAGTGACAGCCATATATATAAGTGCACTTATGGTTTTAATGGAGTGACTAAAAAAGCCATTTCTGTGTCAGCGAAGTGCATTTTAAAATAATTTATTAGGCTTGAAAACAATAGAAATATATATTTATGTCTCATCCCTTTAATAGTTTGAGGCTTTCTGGCTCTAAAATACAATAATACATGTCTTTGAAATTAGGATACAGTTTGACTGATTCGTAAGGTTTTGATTACCATTTAATTTGTTTACTTGTTCTTAAGTTTCCTGAGATTTCCTGTTTCCTGTGTAAGTGAACAGAATTTAATTCAAATGTCTGAGATGGAGAATCACTTTGAAGACTATAAAAACTCATGGCATTGTTGGAATATAGTTTTCCTTCATAAAAATTACACCCAAATCCTCCCTTTAAACTCTAATACTTTAATTCTAATTACTCCAGACAAGCTTCAGTGAGCTGCAGACTGGGCGGGTCTTTATCCCCTGGGTGGAAAAAGCTCAGAGCGCAGAAGACAAAGGCAGGCAGGAGCAGAGAAGTTAAGAGTGAAAGGAGGGTTAAGTGCACTTCCTCTTTCAGCACTTTTCTGTTAGAAGTTTGCATGCTTAGATTTATAAATGTCCATAGCAGACAAGCACAAAGTGCTATTTAAAAGTTGTGAAGCCTATTTCATTTGGCAAGATATGTCATCAAAGTACATCAATCAAAAGTATAAATGACACAAGGTTATAAGTAAACTGAGATGAAAAAAAAAAACTCTAATAGGTTTTTTTCTAATTATAATAAGAAGACAAAATATAAATTACTGTTTAATCTGGTTATCTGGTTTCTGTCCAAAAACTCCAGTTTAGATTAATTGGATACTCTAATCTTCCATTAGGTAGAGTGATGTTCAGGACTGTTTGTGTGTTTTTGTCTTCTGTCCCTGTGTTGGTTCTGTTGATCTCTCCAGGGTATTCTCCTCCTTTTGTTTGTTGAGTTTTGCCACAGAGAAAGGACAGACATGTTCCACAAAATCTGCTTTCACAAGATCCTTTAGTACCAGGCTTGAAAACCTTTTTGCGTTTTGCATTTTGGTATGTAACCCCACACAAAATTGAACTGAATTGAATTGAAATAGTTGTTAAGATTGTGCCGTCTATCTTCACAGCTATGAAAATGTGGTTGAAAATGAAAGGTTAAATATTCTTATATATAGATGTCCATTGAGCTGTAAATGTGGTTGAGAGTTGGCAGCTGTTAATCAACTGGGCTAACAAGCTCAACATTTATTTTTTGCTGGGCTAAATAAAGACAAACCCAACCCTCGACAAAACTGAGAGAATAGCAGTAAATATGACCAGGTCTTATTATTAACCTAAGGTGTAGGAAAATATTACATTTTTATGCCACCACAGATGAAGGTCAGTTTGTTTTCATATGAATAACATTTTCAGCTGATCTGCATGAACTGTGAATTCCTCATGAAGCACCAGCTATTCTGTGACTAAGTTTCTTAGTAAATTAGAAATTATGCAGCACTGATACATCTCCAAACAATTTGAGAAAAAAGATTACGTTTAATTGTAAAAGTTAGCCTTCAAGTCAGTCATAACAACAATAAAGCTATAACTGATGCAGCAAAAGTCTTAAAAACGTATATATTAAATGTAGATATTTTTTGAAAAAGTCTTGTGGATCGCCTGATAAATGTATTTAGGTACGAGCCACGGAGTCATTCTTTCTTTTAAACGCTTCATTTTAATCTTAAACAGGCCTACATTGAGATCTATCAGACATCTAAAACCGAATGTAGATGTTGAAAAAAGCTTCACTTTTAAACCACACATGGACCATTCAGACATGGTTCAGAAGTATTTTCACCCAAAAATTTGTACTTTGATATTTCATTCTGATAAAAAAAAAAAAAGGTTTCTCAACGGCATATTCGCATTGCAAGATCTCATGTCACAAGGTCGACAGCAAACAGAAAGTGGGAACCACATAAAGGAGTTGATGAAGAGATCTAAGTGTAAACTGGGGTAAAGTGCCTGCAACACTAGGTAATGGCATTGCTGTCAGTCACTGGTTCTGTGATTTTTTTTTTTTTTTCACACACAGTATTATGAAACATGGACAGCTTGAATGACTGATGGTCAAAGAACAAAAGTGGATTGAAAAGTGGCTTGTCTTTGCAGCCATATAACTGAACCATTTTGTGTAAAGGCCTAAATGTAACAGCCTCACTAAAAATATATATTTTTGGGTCATATCACTACATATTTTCCTACAAAATATAAAAACCAAAAGCCCTATTATTTCTATTGTTAATTTTAAATGTGCCCATTATGAACGATCAAAAACTCCTACACACCGGTGCCTCTAAGGCATTTTTTCCCATTTGCTTAGAGCACTGCACAACAAAGTAATCTCTTATTGATTCCTACAGTACTGCCCAAAGCCAAATTTTGCTTCTGCCTCTGCAGGGTGTCTCACTCATCTGCACTTTTTAGCTGCTCCATTAAATCCTTTTTTCTGCTTCACTGATGCTGCTTTTGGCATGCACACTTCAAGAGGGCATAGGCATGTCTGCCAAACACAAATAATTCATTAACATCACCGTCATTCTTGGTCATAAAAGTGGAAAGGATGTCAGGGAAAGAATAACACACAGCAGAAATGAATCTGTTCTCCACAGATATTGTTCAGACAGCGGAAGAAGGTGGACAGGCACAAAAACGATGGCAACGCTACCCCTGAAGCTTTCTAACTCAAATAATGTTCTAGATTTCTTTGCATTCTTAACACATTATTCCAAGCATGTCTCAGTGGCGGCAAATAGAGGATAAATGTCCACTAAATCTCCGACACATTTACAGCTGCGTCTCTTGTGGGTTTGGCAGCAAGATCCTTAACATGATTACCTCCAGGTACTCCCAACTCAGAAAACAGAAAAATACCCCATGGATTCTAATACCACTTTACTGACCCCACCGGGGTTTCAGTTCAAGTCAGATCTGAACATGAAAACGAAACAGAAAGGATGTCTCATTTTCCCGAGGGAGCTCCTTCTTTTTCTTTCCTTTTTTTGTTACCTCTTTCCACACTGGCTGCTTTCATCCTGCTTCCATTGCTGTGGATACCCACAACACACAGACACTCAGAGGAGTCCAAACACACACAAGAAAAGAAAAAGAAAACATACAAAAAAAAACTCATTCACACACACGTGCACATACAAAGGTATATACAGACACAGAGGGCCCTATTTCAGGATGCTGTCAGCAGCAGGACAGAGGCTACAGGAAACACAGGATGGATTCTCCTTTGCCTCATTCCATCACACTGTCATGACACCCCTATTTACCTCCTCCATCCATCTCCCTGCTGACTGCCTACCACCTTGGCACGGCTGTCTCTGTGCATGTATGTGTGTATGATGTGTGTGTGTTGGTACAGTCACAGTGATGGAGTGAGGCGGACACTGGATAGTGTGCACTGTGGTGTGAGAGCACGCTGTGTACCCCATCAGTGTTTGACAGTGCTCAGGGTTTTGGTTTAGGTGGCTGCACTTATTTCCACAGGAGACTGAGAGTTTTTGTGTCTTAGGTTAGAGTGATGGAGGTGCAGAGGTTTCACAAACATTCTCCCCTAACGATGAGCATTTTAGTGAGTTGAAGGGTTTCCTTGTCAGCTTTTTGATGAGCTTGTTGCTTGATAACTTTCCATGCTGATTTTTCCATCGTACTACGTATGTCCTCCTGCAAAGCTTAGAAACATCACTGTGATTTATTGAGGTAAAAGATAAGGTCATGGATTTTGATTTCTTTTCTTCTACTGTTTGATTCTGTATGATCCATCATTGCAAACAGAATAAACATTGAAGGATAATTAAATTAATCAGTTTAACATGTAGCCAGCAGTCTGGCATAGCACTAAAGTACTAGTTTAGTTCTCAAAGCAAAAAGAGGCTTTAAGCTCACTCTTCATTTTTGTTACACGTGATCAACTTTTAACCAACTCAAAATTTTATTGCACTGATTTCAAGGACGTACTTTCTTGTAATCTTTTAAAGTGGTCTCAGTCAGTAGATTTCCAGGCTTTCTCAAAGCCTTTTAAACATTTTCTTTAGCCTCTAGCAGCATTTTCACTCACCTTTTGTCTGGTGCTTCTAACCTGATTATGACATTTTGCAAAGATTTTTGATAGATGAAGAAAGCGGAAAAGTGGGTGACAGGAAGAAAGATGTAAGATCTAAAAACTTAAATGCAGTGTTAATATGTAAAGGGACAGACAAAAATAAAAAAGAATCCTGAATCAGCTATCAGTTATTCATCTCCTACATGTTAAATTATCCAGCTAGTTATCGATTATGGTGCTGCTAAAGTATGGCTTTTATGAGTTACTGTGATATATTTACTTTTTTTAACAGATTAAACCAAGAAATAAAAGAACTAGAATTATCCTTTATTGTCCCTCGGGGGAGGGAGGAAGATTCAGGTTTACCAGTAGCAAAGTGATAGGCAAGGGGAAGTAGATTCCTATATGTATATTTATATAGAAAGATGATATAAAAAGAGTCTCATAAGCAGTCTGAAGTTTTTAATATTGACCATTACATCAAGTGATCCTTATCACTGAGGATACTTCAATCTGCTTCCTAGGATTAGAATTAAAACCAAAACAAGGATTAATCAATGGTTTAACTAAAGATTAGAAGAACATGTAATCAGTGTTATCAAAAGCTAATTGTAATATTATTCAATTAAAATCTACTCTACAGTGATTAAATAAAAGACAGAGCATACATGACTGAGTCTACTTCAACAATAAAAAGTGAAGGAAAAATCTCAAGGTGAGAAATGAACATTCAAACTAGTATTACTAAAACAGAATAAAGGGTAGCATTCATCAAGAATTTGTCTGTCGGGGTTCAAAAAAGGGTTTTGATGAGTGATTCAAATTCTAATCTCTACTTTTGTGAGATTGAGAGAGGAAAGAAAAAGGGCAAAGACCAAGATTTGGTGGCCATACTTTCTAACAAACTAAAAAGGCCAATTGATTATTATTTTTGATACAAACTATCAAGAGTAAAAGCCATGACAAATTTCCCAAATGATTTTTCTTTGCGGAGTCATGAGATTTGTTCTGGTAGATTGCCAAGCCAGATGTAATTAAGCGACTCCTCATTTTAACAAAAGGAGAGACAAAAAGTAGCACAGAAATTTAGGTTGACACCAAATATTTGATAATGTTTCTCCAGCATTTTAAGTAATATCCAAGCCAGACAGAGAGTAAACTCATTTCTCTGTCTCTGTCGAATGACTGTGTATGGAGGATGTGGTCTCTCTGTGTCAGCAAGACCGGTTGCAAGAAGATAGATATTGTAATGGGGTTTCAGCTCACAAACCTGTTTATACACAGATAAATGTGCATCTAGTCATACGAGTCATCATTTATTGCAATATCAATAAAAATGAAAGTGCATGTATGGCATAAGTAGATTTATGGCCTGACATGAGGGGTCACTTAATGATGAGCTGAATAGAGATATGAATCATACTATCATGTTGCAGTGTTAAAACCAACCCCTTAAAAAGCTCTCCACCACCAATAAAACATCAGTATCTAGTAGAATAATGATGTTAGCTTCTCTACAAAGGTCTACAGATGTATTTTAAGCTGAACTTTATTCTGTTGAGATAAGTAATGTGTTAAACTTATGAGCCAAAACTTCAGAAAGTAAATACAGTTTCACCTTTTCTGGCCTTACCAGATTGCACTATCACCACTGGGTAATGGTCAATCATTTAGAGGAGCAGAAAAATCAAGCTCTGTTGTCTGACAATTTACTGCAGACTGTTTTATCCTTACGTTAAAACAATAACATATCCTCGTTGAACCTTAGCAAGCAGGGACTAAAACTACTTCCCCAGTGTATTAAATAATATATCCACACAATAGAATCAGTTCAATGATACATCTTTAAACTTTGTGACCCTCCTTCCTCTTACACATCCTTTCAGTACTTCCTTTTTGTAGGGGCATGTAAGCTTCCACCAAATTCTGACAATTTGTGTGTTTGTCAGGAGAAACATTTGGACATTTCATTTGAGAGGTTTTTCTATGCCAGCCCCTTTATTGTGCTGCATATGTAAAAGTTGCTTGACGTCAATCAATTAAATTTTATTTACAGAGAGCTTTCCATACAAATCCAAGTAACACAAAGTTGAAAACGGTTGGATAGGAAAAGAAATCTTGGACACAAGGTGTACCATTGTTTTAGAAAGCAGATTGTTGTTCAAGTTGCTGTGGTTTTAGTTACTATTGACTATTGAGTCCTAGCATAAAACTTACTGGGTTTATAATATTTAGCGTAAAGCAAAGTAGGTCTCCTGCTCTCCTATTCCTAGGAACTGTGTGTGATTGCAGAAGAAAAACTAAATTTCACAAAAATTTTCTCCTTTGTTAAGAACAAATAAATGTAACACTTTTCCAATTGGAGAAAAGAGAAAGCTTTTCTTTCTTTTTGTTTTTTTTTTACCTTTAATCCATGTTATAAAGTTATTGCCTCATCAAAAACAGAGTGTTGCTTTGATTTTTTAGAAATTGTTTGCACACAAAAATTTGTGAAGGACGTTGGTGGGCTGTTTTATGAATGTGCGGTCTAAATAACTTATAGATAAATTTGATATTGGCATAAAATAATTCTAAATATTATCAGAGGTAAATAATCAACAATCAAGATGTGACATTGTTTTACAACTGAAATAATATAGTAGGTTTTTTTATGTTAAATAAAAACAGAAGTAGATTATTTTGCATCAATTTTTAACACAATTACTTTTGTCCCAAGGTTATTATACTGCCTACCCCAACTTTACCATGTTTAAACATCTAAAATTATTCACAATAAGACAAGGCAAATCTCTAGGGGAAAATTGTGGAGCAGCATTTTAGAAGGATGAATTATGCAATTTTTACTGACATGTTTTGTTAAGGAACATCACTGTTGCCATAAACCCTTTTAATACATGAGGCAATATGAAGTCTCTGCAATGTCTTTATAGTTTGTCCTTGCCTTATTTGACACCTCATTGCCATGAGCATCCTTTCAACTTAAATTAACTTCCTCATAACGCCCTATGGCTCAGGGAGGTTAATTGGTGTCACCAATGCAATGCATCGACACAGATTAAATCCATGCTCAAAAATGAAAAAAAAAAAGTATACTGAAGCTACTTCGTTGCTGTCCACACTCGAAGCCATCTACAATCAACAAGGTATTCATGTTTGCACTTGCTGGAAACTGGAAGAAAGATAACATCTTCCTCAACATGATTAAAATTCTTGTGTAAATTACATCGGGATAACACAACTATACTTTTCATTAAATCTATGCCTTCCTAATTTACCTCAATGCTTCGAGAAGGTAATCAGTTTACAGCGCACAGCCACTGCAAAGTGAAGCATGAATAGAGCTCGACATGCACTGATTAATGTCATCGTTCTCTACTGGTTAACACACTGAGAAACCACTTCAGATTTGCAACAGTCTATGCTTGAAAATTAAGTCTGCTCAATGGCTTCAACGTTAATTATTAAATAATCACTACCACGTGATGTTCAAACACCTCAGGGACTCGAACATGAATTAGTGAGAAGTGGTTGTAAAGTGGTGTAATTCCTGCTAGGATTGCAACAGTTCATTTGACTGTATTCGATGGACCAACAGCTTGTTTTACTCACACCCTGCCCCTTATGACACCTAAAGACAGCAGGGTGACAAACTGTAATTCATATGTAAAATCATACCTGCAAGTATATCCACATGCAAAGGGTGTTGTTGAACACACATGCATGCAGATAGACGGGATTCACATGGACTGAAAGAAAATATTACTTTCCATCTGCAGATGTTGGCGGTTTTGGTGCGTGAGTGTCATTGACAGTCTCCTGATGGGCAAACATCTTCTTTCCAGACAGCCTATGTTTCTGTACTGTCTCGCAACAGCAGCTGAAACCTCCTAAGCATAATAAGCAATCCACACCTGGAAAAATAATATCTGCGTCACTCAATCAAACAGACACATACAATGAAAAGACAAGAACAATCAAACTTATACTTTACAGCTTTTAAACCAAGACTGTGACTTTAGAATTGGCAAGGTCAGAAAACATTATTTATTTGATGACATAGATCCAACCAGAAGAAGAGACAAAACCCAGGAGCTGAGAATTAGCATGCTGCCCATCCCCACCACAAAAACTGCCCCAGATGCTAAGGAGCGTCCGTCAGGAGGCCCCTGCACTTTGCTTAGGGGTGGTAGTTATTTTCAGAAGCAATAATTAGGGTCTGAGTGTCAAGATTTCCCTTCGCCCCTTCAAAAAACATTCAGCTTGACAACTATTAAAGGCCATTAAATCAGCTTGGAGAGCTTATTAATTTTACTGCTTGGACACATTTAAATTGAAATATGCATAACTTAAGGAGAAGGAGAGACGGAAGAAGAAAATAGAGAAGTAGAGTCAAATGTCAGAAAGATTTACTGACCCCAAGGCTGCAGAAAGCAACAAGGGGGAAAGGACATGGCACACACAGGTGAAAAAGAGCAAAGACAGAATGGCTTTTATATATGTATTTATGGTCAATGTCAAAAAAAGGCATGCATGAACATCTCTGCTTTTCTGCTACTAGAGACAAAATATTTCCCAAATATTCTACTTACGCTCTATGTCACTTCAAGATCATTCATATAGCTACACATAGAGTGTTTATTGCTTTCATTCAGGGGTCTAGCAGGAAAGCACAAGATTAAAAATCTAAAACAAACATCCAGTTATTACAAGAAAATCAACAACAGCTCTCTGAAGATGTTACTGAAATTTAAGCTCTTTGACTCTCAACATCTTGCCCTCCACCCTGGTTAAAGTAGATTACTATGTGCTCTCTCTCTAATGATGCTGAAGTGCTGGGTTTTTTTCTACTTTTAGCATGATGTTTGTGTTACAAGGAACCAACCTAAAGGACACCTATTATTATATATGGTAAGGAATTCACACGCACAAAAAAAAAAAAATAAACAGTATTTGGCAACCTCTACAAAGGGAGATTGGTAAAAATGCCAGGCAGCCATTGGGGCTAATCTGTTCCTTGATGTTTTTAATACAAGTGTATTGTTAATTAAAAATTAATTTTAAGGATGTTTGCTGGGAATATTCATATACTGCCTGAGATGTTTCTTTTTAAGACACCCCTGAAAGAGCTCTGTGATAGATCAACATAATTATGAGGTGTAAGAAATCTGTTCTAAATAAAAATATGACAATGTGACAAGCATTTGCATCCAGCCTCTCTGAATCAAGGCTTTAAGGGTAAGTTTAACATCTATAGACAGAAATTTCTTCCCATTCTCACACTTTTTGGTAAAGTTTCTCAAGCTTCTTAATGGGATTATGCCTGGGCTTTGACTGGGCCATTCTGACTCATGTATATAATTTAATCTACTCAGGTTGTCCTGCTGTGGAGAAACCCTCCATCCCAGTTCCCAGTATTTTACACCCTTGAGCGGATTTTCCTGAAGAAAAGAATTTCCTCAGGATGATGCCGTCACCGTCAAGTATATGTGCAACTTTGTGTTGCTCTACTACATGAAATCTCAACAAAATGCATTGGAGTTTGTGTTTGTACTATTATATGTAGATGTTCAAGAAACAGCCTTTTACAAGGTTTCAAATCCACATTGTTTAAGTTGTGGTTTTACTGGTGCTCTTATCCACAATCTTCTGTTTTTCTTTGTCTCAGTTTTTTAAAGCAGGACATCAGCAGAGTTGCGGTTCAAAACATCCTGTGACCACACAGAAATGCCTAGTTGCATAAGTGCGGGGTTTGGGGTGTGTGCATGTGTATCCGTTGGAGAATGAGGATGTGAGGATAATTTAATTACGAACCAGATAGAGCGGGTTACCGAGGTTAATATCCTGCATGCACTCTTCTCCTCTCTGGACACTGTAATTGCTTTAAGCACATTAGGAAGTTTATTGACTGCGATGGCCTTTTAAGACATTACATTTCTGCTTCTTAGTGTCAGACAGGAGTCGTCCAGCTTCGCTCGCTGTCTCTGTCTCCTATTTCTGCCGCAGCTCTCCTCGCCCCGTCACTTTCTTGTTTCTGTGTGCGCCTCCCAGCCTGTGTCTGCTTAATTGAGGCTCTGTTAATATGATGAGATTTGTATAGCGGCTCATCCGCAGAGGCGGCGTGTTGAGCTTTGACTGGCAGGTGATTAACTCCTCTTAACCCACAGAATCATTTGTCCTCGGTGGAACAGTTGCACTAATGACACCATAAAGGCTTCTTGATGTGTCAAATTCTTGAGTGCAGCTCCAGAGAGAGAGAGGAAGAGCTTCAACAACTCCCTCCAAAAATTCTCCATCTCACTCAATTTCTTTTTCTCTTACTTTAAATCCCACAACGAGGCCTCCTTATGAGGATGGAGGTGAATGGAAAGGGTTATTAAAAGGTCCTCACCTCCCCCTCTGGGACTGTTAAAGAGGAATTATATGCAACCAAGTGCACTTACAGGATGCGTAAGAGTTATTTCACATTTCTGTTGCAATAAATCCACTTTCCACTACAGTCGTGGCAGGAATGGAAGAATATTTTTAGCCCAGGAAATATTTTTGAGTGCTTTTCATAAGACATCTGCAGGAAGAATTTTATGAAGAGCTTCAGGTGAGGAAAAAAAAGAAGAAAATTACTGATTGAAGGGAGGAGGGAGCGAGGGATGAGAGGGATGGGGAAAGTCATTTGGGGGAGACGAAAAGCGCAGGAATGCTGTGACAGCTGACAGGGAGCAGAGCCAAGCAATAACTACAGCAGATATAGCCAATGTGAAAAGATAAATGGTGTAATATCTGCATGGATCAATGTCGGTGCCTTCTCTCTAAAAGGGGCTCTCTCTATAAATTTCACAAGAGTTGCTCCATCTCCACGTGCAAACACACACTTTCACACTGAAATACACACCTTCCACAATTAGAAAGAATTAAGATGAATGGCTGTGAAGTTGGAGTATCTGAAGACCACTCTGTAAATGTCTTCCTCCAGCTGTCCGGTCCCATCACCACACAGATGGTAGAGGGAGGCGAGGACGAAATCAATTTGTTAAGATAGCAATATCAGGCTAATGAGAATTCAAGTGGCTTGACTTTCGACATGAATCCCATCGCGTCACTCACATTATGAAACCAAGAGGCCATTAACACAGAGACCAGTATTCTGAAAGTGGAGTCTTTGCTAACAGTTCCACCTTGTGGCAAGTCAAACAATTACACCTGTCAGGTTTATACTCCACTGATAATACAGTAAATAACAAAAGTTGTCGTTCCAGAGGAGAAAATATAGCCATATTAGCCTTTGCATGTATATAACACAATTAGATCTTAGTTTGCACCCAGACTGGTGCTTGCATGAATTAACCCAATGATTGACACATCAATTATCCATGATTTGGTGTTACAGTATCGGAGGAGGACCATACTTTAAGCCTGATGCCTACGCTGAAAATCTACATGCAGTTTAATGGATGACTCATTTTTGAGGCTGTCGCTGAGATTATGACTTATTGTATTCATAGCGTGAACTCCTACATCAGCTGCCAGGACAAGAAAACTGCCAAAAGCAAATAAAGATACAGCAACAGCTTACACATGCTTTGTGATGTTGCACAGTACTGGTTCACATTATTGAAGCCACATGATCAAAATACCAAGACAAGTTTGATGTTTCACTTGAGGGCAATGTTATGAGTTGTGATTATGTATTGAAAACAAAGTACAGCTCAGTAAAAAATATCAGCTGCCAACCAGAAGAATAAAAATACATGTTCATTTGTTGTGTTGTTTTTACAACAGTGCCTATAAAAGGTCCTCACCTCCTGGGATATTTTTTCCTTTCAGTTTTTAGAAATCAATCATGATCAACAAAATTTGTTTATTTTTGACAAAGTTAACCAGACAAAAACAGACTTATTCAAAAATAATGATAATTTTAAAAAATGACATTATTACATAAAATAAGTGATTGCATAAATATTTACCTCAGTTAAAGCTATAGACCTAATTCAATGGAAGTTGAGCAGATTGTGGTCTCAAAATGAATTAAATGGACACCTCCTGGGCACAGTGACTATGTCTCTAGTGATTGTAGTATAAAGATACCCATATTCACTGGCTAATCAGACTTCCTGAAGACTAAAGAACAACACAAGCAAATCAAACAAAATTCTGTCTCATTTTCAACTAGAACTCAGGAAAATCCATCCTCTGAGTACAAGCAGAGCACATAAAGGCACCTGTAAATGCAATTGTTGGCAAGCAACCCAAAATGTTCTTTAGAAGCAACATAAAAATCGCAACAAACACACAAGTGCATAAAAAACATTTTATTTCACTGCAAATTCAACATCAGTGTCAACACAAAACATTGTCGCAGTTGCTTTTTTTTAACCTTGCAAATTTTAAGTCTAAGCTTAGAACACTTTTAGATCAGTCTAGAATAAATATACCATTGATCTATATCTAAATAAGGTTTTCATATAGCTTCCGCATCAAAATTATTGTCTGTTGCTGGATAGATCTATCTGTGTAAACTACAGAAATGACAGCTGGGTTTCTGCCTTGTCACTTTCACCGACTTCTGCTCCACAAACAATTCACACCTGTCCCGTCTCTTCGCTGCTCTGTCTCTGAACTCACGCACAGGTGAAACTAGTTAAGCCATTAGTTTGCTCTCCGGCTTCATACTACATTGTATTGCAGTTCATTCTAAAACCACTGGATGTTGCACTTGAGCAACAGGATTTCAGTCTTGAACAACTAAAGCTGTCTATAAGCAGAGTGTGTTACACACTCATGTACAGTAGGCGGCAGTATGCACCATGAAGTTGTTTGCAATTAGCAATAATAAAAAGGAAGAAGAAGCAGAAGCGCGATATATCTTATTTCTTTTTTATTTAAGTGAGCCGCACTAGTGATGGGATTTTCGGCTCCTTTTCGAGATGCGGCTCTAATGGCTCTTGTTACTGTGGAGAGCCGGCTCTTTCGGCTCCCAAACGGCTCCCCATATTTTTGGTTGGTGGGGGGGGGGGGGGGGGCGACACGGTTTGGTTTTTTTGGGGGGGGGGGGGGGGGGGGGGGTGTAAAGTATAATTTAAAAAAAA